>LBNU01037645.1:0-24327 GCA_014162995.1 Artemisia annua
AGTTTTCGAAAATAGTTAGATGATTTCAACATGATTGCAATTTCTTAATTTTGGTAGGAAGTTCTATGGTTAGGTTCATACCCAGCGTACTTTACGTTGACACGTCTCCTTTTATATCCAGTCCTAATTTCTACAAGAACGCTTAAGTTCATCAGGTATCTGGTATTTACTTAATGAACCTTATTATTGAGTTTTAAAAGTTTGATACAATAGATAAAAAAATATTGTTAAGTGTTTGGATAGAAGCAAACATAATATGATTATCTGTTAGGGGCGAATTTATAATTTTGAAGGTTGCATGTTCTTGGGGTGTTTAAGGTTTGCTTATTTAAATAGGTTATTGTGGTTTGATATGATGAACACTTTTATGCATTTTGATCGAGAAAAGAGTTGTAACAGGTGCTGTGTATGTGTAATGGCAATACATTGATGTTTTTCGTTTGCGGTTGAAGATTAATATTGTGATTTAGCCACCATTAAACCCCTTTTAATACTTTTAGACAAATACCCATTAAATATGTAATATGAAAATTAGCCAATGACAGTTATGGTTTATGGAAAATGCAAAACCAGAAACTTATCATATGAGTTTCAGTTGAGCTGCTTTTGTTTGTCATAAAATTTCAGTTCTAATGCGTTTGTTCGGACTAAATTAACAAACAACAGTCGACGTAAATAGCATTCATAAACAAATTATCTGCTAAAGTTGTCACAAAATTTCTATTATGGCCTTATGGGTCAAAACAGGTCGGTCGGATAAGTATGTACTTATAGAATAGACACTAATCAGTTTACGTAACTTTCAAGTTAATTACCAAGGCTATGAAATGATAGTATTTGTATACGGTAATACATCATTGATCTTATGAGTATGATGACTAATGTTTTTCTTTCTTTAGGCCACAAGTGTTTAGTTAAATGGTTAGGTGATATGAGAAGAAACAGTTGCTCATTTGTTGTTAGTTTCCGTCACATTAAGGATGATATATGTATATTTTTAAGCTAACAAAATTAGCCAAATTACCAATCTGCTCACCAAGTGACCTGACTTTAATTTATGTAGTTACTTGAAACTCTTTTACCTTAGGTCATTTTCTACTAAGAATTGACTTGACTGAGTTTTAAACTTCCCGTTTGTTCACCCATTTCAACCTGTAGCCTTACTACATTTTTACCCATTTCAAATATTTATTCTTTGTCTATTGACTAAATGGCAAACATTTATGTTCTATTATAATCTTAATAAAAAAAAAGTGGTGGTTTCGATTGTACATGTACACATTTTTTTGTTATTCTCAATTAAAACAATTTATGCCCTTTTCAGGAGCTTCACTCAAAGCTAACCCGCACGGGTTTTCTGGGATGCAGCCTACAAGAGTTACATTAGCCATATCATTACACCATTAAGCCGAGCAATTGAACACAAGAGGTAATTTTTATGAAAGGGTGTTTTGGGATTGCTAAAACATAATAGTAACGTGTACCATTACATGTGCAACAAATTCTATTATACTTGATTCATTTGAGTCCACTTATACACACTGAGCCACTTCATATTATTGTGGCATTCTTTTTTTAGAAATTACCATGATACTTCCGCTCAATTCCCAGTTAAGGCATCTAACTTCTTATAAGCACAATATCAACTTAGTAAGGTGAGTATTATACTTATTCCAACTATATATGCATTTATGATTTGATCTTCATGTGGTATACTATATGTTTTTATCATTTATGCTGCCTTATACCACAAGCCTGTCAGAGATGGTAGGTGCCAACTTTATAGTTCAAGGTATCGGGTTCATATTAGCAAAAAGACATGCTTGAATCTATAAAGAATGATAATGATAATACGATTCACATTAAATGTTAGTCAAGTTAGTTTGTCTAATTTGACAGTATATGGTGCTAAGAGGATTTGAATCTGATTTAACATGAAAGAGGCAATTTACACAACATGAAAGAGGAGAGGCTCAAATGGGCAACTTCAATATTTTAAATGCATTATTAATGGTTATGGGTTTTAAGTTAACATGTTCTTCATTGTCTTATTACTAACAGGAATGCTCAAAGAGGAACCAAGGATGATAAAGCTATAAATTTGGAAAAGATTGAGCCACACGGGTCTTCTATCAGTTCATTCAGGTGCTATATGAGGCTAAGAACTCATAAAGGGCCAATTACTTTGTTTATTCATATTTTTAGAATAGTAGAGCAACCACGAACAATGTATCATAATAGTGTACTAGTATATGGGTGCACAATAATTGGGTAAACATGTATTTACTACTTTGATGTCTTATAAACAGGTATATCAATAATTAATTTTATATCTTTTGTAACTTTCTTTCTTTCAACCCATTTAGATTGATTGACCCGTCGATCCTTTTGTTTTCCTTTTTCTCTATTTTTATTACTTATTTGAACCGTTAGAGATATAACATGCCCGAATGTACCCATGTATAAGTAATTGGGTGGATTAGTTTGACCCATTTTTAATTTCCATGAAGCTTAAATTACTTTGACATTTTGACCTATCTGTGTTGAAACTTTAGGCAGAATGCAATGAAAGATACAATTACATTAATGCCTAATTAAGCAAAATTAATTTGACCTATTTGCGTTTTTATTCGTATGTTAATATATTTTTAACCCACTTTGATTTAACTATAGATCGTGCATAAATGTGTGATATGAAGTTTCTAATTTAGTTTGACACAAGTTGATGATGACTATGTTTACAACACAACTAAACACTCTTTTTATCAACAAAACAAAAACAAAGTCAACTTAAATGATTTAGAATATAAGCGTAAGATATTTAATTGTAATGAAACAGGTTGTAGGAGTGCTTAAGCGATTTTGAATAAGCGTAAGATATTTAACTATAATGAAACGGGTTGTAGGAGTGATTAAGTGATTTTGAATGTAAGTGTAAGATATTCAATTACAATAGCTTGATGGAAAGTGATTAAGAAGGTATGCCATGTCTCTTTTATCTTCATGCATAAATACATGGTAAACACCTAAAATGAAACGGGTTGTAGGAGATGGTAAACACCTAAAATTATACGGGTTGTAGGAGTGTAAGTGATTTAGAAGATAACTGTAAGATGATAAAACTACAATTAAATAGGTTGTAGGAGTGCTTAAGTGATTTTGAATATAACGTAAGATATTTAACTGAAATCAAACGGGTTGTAGGAGTGATTAAGTGATATATTCAACTGCAATAGTTTGTTGGAAAATGATTTCAAAGGTATGCAATGTCTCTTTAATCTTCAAGCATGAATACATGATAAACACCTAAAATGAAACGGGTTATAGTGATTAAGTGATTTTGAATGTAAGCGTAAGATATATAACTGTAACCAAACGGGTTGTAGGAGTGATTAAGTGATTTTGAATATAAGCGTAAGATACTTAGCTGTAATGAAACGGGTTGTATGAGTGATTTTTGAATGTATTTCAAATCTTTGATTACAGTTTACACATGTGAAGAGGGTGGTTAGGGCTTATAATATTCGATAGAACGTCAAGATATCTTGTATTGTGTCTCGATGTTCGGATGTAAAACCTTTGATGAAGGTTTTTGTTTACACATGTGAAGAGTGTGGTTTTGAAATATACCACATATGCAAGCATGTTAATCTATGCTCACTTTCCTATTTTCACGTACCATTAACTTTTATTAAACATAGTTGGGATGCCAATACATGTGGCTATGGAAGCTACATTTCACATTTAACCGTTTACTTCTATGAAATAGACCATATTGGATTTAGAACAATGAGCGCAAGCTTAATGACTGATAGACGGGGATTTTTAAAGAAATAATATATTAAGAAAAAATATGAGGAGTAAGTTGGTCATAGTTATCTTTGACTTGAAGGCGTATCATTACGGCATGGATTGGGTTTTGAATCGATAGATACTTACACAAATCATTTTATGTTCGAGACAATCAATTTTAAAATCGCCAACGCTTGGACGTTTGTTAGTATAATTGTAACAAACTAAATTGCTTATCGGATAATTGAAGCATTGTCTCATTGTTTCTTTCATAATTTAAATGGAACATGTTTACGTTATTACTTTTCTAATCATCTCATTTTCTTTATTTCTTTAAAAAATAACCCGGTGTCAACGGGTCTTTAAGCTAGTACAGACATAAAACAATGTTAAAAGTCAAGTGACCTTTGTATAAAGTATTGGATTAAGTTATCAAATTAGGCCTAATAAGTTTTGGGTTAAGTGATTTAGCCCATTGGATCGATAATTATATTGTAATCTTATAAAATGAGACAATGTTAAAAGTAATAATTAGAGTATAAGAAGAAGACTTACAGTTTACCAATTGGATGAAAGTCTTTGAGAGTGAGTGAAGTTTAGGTGAATGGTGGAAGATAGAAATGAAGTTACAAAGAGTAAAGGTAACTGGGGTTGACTCCAAAGTCAATTTATTTTTATTTACGGTCCCTCAGTTTTAGATAATATGAAATCTATTGGATTAAGCTACAATGTCAAATTTCAAAAACAATACAGCATAGGCAAATATATATTTAAAATAGCATCTGACAACATTATAGCATCCTCAGAAAACCACATATCAAATTGAATAATTCAAGGGTCATACTTTTCTAATAGATTAGGTACTCTTTTTTGCCGCGCTACTCACGTCCCCGTGTTCTCGTATATATTTTTAAACTGAAGGAGGTTAGTTATTTAATATACTAATATTATATCAAAATTAAATCTTGTGTTTGGTCAAGACAAAATGGGGGCATTCGCTTGTTATAATATGTAGTCAAACTATTCTATGACCGATATGGTCTTATCTACGAGCATAGTCGTGATTATGATAACCTCGTATGTATGAACATAGTTGTACCCTTGTAGTGAGCCAAACTAACATTACTGATTCTGATAACCTTGCATATAGGATAGAACCCCTGTGATGAGCCAAAATATCATTAAAATTCTCTGTAGAGATATAACCAAAGCTCTACACATAATCTCTTATAACATACTGTATCTGCAAATTCAAAAATGATAAATATATACATCGCATATATGTATACATGGATCTTACATATCATAGAATCATGTATGAGATTGTACTGTGTATTTGATCTCAATATCATGAATTTATATGTAAAATTTCACCATACAAAATGCACATGCATAAGCATTTGCATGTTATCTATATACCTCTCATGACACCACCATCACTGATCTTCTTTTGTGTTCTGCTTTGCTCCGGCCATTGCCATCAGCTATAATACTAACTGATGCCACCCTTTTTTAAATACAATAAACAACTAACTTTTCATAGCTCTTCAAATGCAGAATGTTGTATATTCATCTAATATTCTATATTACGCAAACTAAGTTTTGAAGCTCATTGGCTACTTTAATTGAGATCTTCTAGATTCATTTCAATATTTGGATGGTCATGTTCATTCTTTAATTGTTTTGTTCTTTACAACTTGCACTAAACTACTTAGCATTTCCTTAAACTATGGGTCAATGGAATCAAATATGCATGACTTCGATTTTTTTTTTTCCGTTGATTAGTATTACCAAACCACCTTTCATTTTTCATTGCTTCAGTTTTACTATTGAGTAAATATGATGGGGAGTTCATCTTTAAAATCCATTACTAATCATACATGGTCATATGATGTTTTTGTGAGTTATGAAGGTGGCGATATTATTCAAAGCTTTGTAGATCATCTCTTTCGTGATTTTAAGCGCAAAGGGATTCGTGCTTTTAAAGAAGACGATCATGTGCGTAGAGGCGAAGAGAGATCTCCACAAGTCTTTAGAGCCATTGAACAATCAAGATTTCTGATGGTTATACTCACTGAAGGCTTCTCTTCGTCACCATCGTGTTTGAGGGAGCTTGTGAAGATCATTGAGTACAAGGAGAAATTGCAGGACAAATACAAAATCAACATTGTATATCACAATTGTAAGCCAGAAATGGTGGTTAAACAAACCGAGAATTATGAAGCAACCTTTGGTAAACATGAAAAACTGGTAAAACGAGAAGTGCCCAAATGGAAGGAAGCTTTGATCAAGGCTGTTAACTTACCTGGTTGGGATCTCGAACGTCTGGCCAATGGGCAATCACTGAGGGCTATTCTTCTCTTCTGCTAGCTTGTCTTCTATTAATGATTTTGCATCCGTATCAATTCTATGATATTTATACTAATGAATAGTCTTCTACTCTTCTTGAATTATTTTTGAAGTTGAAAACTACAGAAATATTTGGTAGTTATCTTATAAAGATAATAGGAATACGTACATAATGAAACTGAACATTGACTAAGAATCAAATTTGAAACTTGTAATTTCTTTATTTGTTCAAAGGACTCCTAAACATTGAACTGATTTCAGCCATTCACATCTCATAAAAAATCTGATTTAGTTTATTAGGACTTTTTACCTTTATAGTTTACTTTTAAATGACAAAAAAGTTCATATATTTTTATTAACTTAGTAAACCTAAACAACCGCGGATGCCAAAGTTGTTCACAGGATGTTTGCCATCAATTCTAGTTTTGATAATATGTTTCATGGTTTGTAGAATGTTGTGTGAATGGTAAATGTGATAAACAGTAAAACGGGTAAAAAATAAGATTGACACAGAAAAGTACTAGATAGATATTAAAGGTTGTTGTAGTTTTCACAAGTCGAAAACTTACAATATATAGAACCCTAATAGACACAACCTTTCACTGAAACGTTGTGATGCTTCATGAAAACGGTTTGTCCAACTAAATAATAACTGTCATGTATATGGGCCTATTTGGTAAACGTTTTAACCCATACACTGACTTGACCCAAACACTAGTTTAAGAAACTAAATACATAAACTATAATCCGTAAACATAAATATTAACAATCTTTGATCTAACTACATTATTTGGGCTAACAATTTCCCCCCTAATGTATTAGCATCAAATTTCTTCCAAGTCTGCTTGCTTCAACTTCAAGTAATGACATCAAAATCATTACTATCCTGGCTGCTGTGTTGTTCTTCATCTTCAGATTCAAGTCTAACTCCAAAATGGTCTGCTCTTGCATCTATTGCTCCATCATTTACTCCCATGCTCTTCTGGTCTTGTAGGTCCATGGCCAAGGCACTTTTGCTTGCTTCTCCCACATACAATGACTTTTCACCCCAAGGCTCTTGGGCAGTCTCATGATAGATCACAACTAGATCAAGGAATCTTTTGTAGCAATTCATCATTGCTTCACCATCTTTGGTGTCTAAACCTTGTAACTGGGCTATTGTTCCCCATTTGTCACCAACAATGACTGAGAAATAACCTCCTAAACTTTCCACAACTTTCAATAAACAAAGCAGATTAACTTGCACATCTTTGACAACAGGTGGTAAAGTTTCTAATGCATCATAATTCAAGTGCACTAGATAGAACCATCTAATCATATCTATAAATCTTTTGTTGAAAACCTCCCGGTTTCTATATAACATATTATCCTTCTTCAACAAATTCATGAATGAAATGAATCTAGAGAATGAATTGACCTTTAAGGCATATAGAGTTCCATTGAAACTGAGATAGTCATCATCCAAGTAATCATGTGTCACATCTTTATTCCAATCCAAATATTCAATTCCTTTGACTAGAGAGCATTCATCTCCCGGATCAATTGACTTGAAGTAATTCTGCATGTATTCATTGTGCTCTTTCACAATTTCCCTTGGCCCTACTTTTCCTGTTTCATCTTCACATGGCACTTGCATACTTGTTTCCTCATCATAATACATATGATAGATACTACATCTAGTATCTTTGATTTTCACAGAGAAACCTTGTCTTTTAAGTAATTCAAGACTAAGTATATTCAAAGAAGTTTTAGGGGTGTACTGAATTTGTCTAACAACTAAGTCTCCAAATTCTGTCTTGATGTTAGCAGTACCAATTCCATATGAAAAAATAAATTTGCACTCATATTCTTCCTTGCATATCATTTTAAATTTATAATTCACATCATTGAATAACACCCTCCTAGGGCACATATGAAATTTGTACTTTTTGCTTACATACCAGATATCATTCCAGTCTCCTTTATCAGTACCTTGCACTGTGTAATCACCAAAGACATGTACCTTTTCAGGGTACATTCTTTCTTGATCAATAATCTGCCTTGTGATGTCCATGTCATGCACTAATTCAATCCCCGCCAACTTCTTTCTTTCTTCACATGCCCAGTAAGCATGTCCCTTGGTTTTGCATATGTAGCACTTGGATTTCTTTTCTTTTGCTGTCAATTTTGTTTTTCCTTTGGATGCTTCTCTTTGCTTATGTGAATTGTATGCTTCATTGTCTAGCACAGTTTGTGCCAACAATTCTTTTGCCTTTGGAGATATACTCTTCTTGGTTCTTGTATTCCACTGATACAAACGTTTGGGAGTTTCCCTTAAGAGATATCTTCCACTTTGAAAACCTGTGGATGGTTTGAATGATGGCTGTTCCCAAGGATTAGAGCCTTTGTGGCTCTGATACCAATTGTTCACAGGATGTTTGCCATCAATTCTAGTTTTGATAATATGTTTCATGGTTTGTAGAATGTTGTGTGAATGGTAAATGTGATGAACACTAAAACGGGTAAAAAATAAGATTGACACATAAAAGTACTAGATAGATATTAAAGGTTGTTGTAGTTTTCACAAGTCGAAAACTTACAATATATAGAACCCTAATAGACACAACCTTTCACTGAAACGTTGTGATGCTTCATGAAAACGGTTTGTCCAACTAAATAATAACTGTCATGTATATGGGCCTATTTGGTAAACGTTTTAACCCATACACTGACTTGACCCAAACACTAGTTTAAGAAACTAAAATACATAAACTATAATATGTAAACATAAATATTAACAATCTTTGATCTAACTACATTATTTGGGCTAACAAAAGTTCCAGACTTATGAGGTTAACCTGTCAGTAACTGATCATATGTAACTGTCTTTTGGATTGGCAGCTATGAATCGAAGTTTATTGATATGATCTCAAAACATATCTTTAACGAGTTAAATGTTGGATGTTTACATGTTGGTGAGAAACTAGTTGGAATACATTCCCGAGCAAAGGAAATGAACTTACTGCAGTTTATTGGATCAAGTAAGGTTCACATGATTGGTATATGTGGTGTTCGGGGCATTGGAAAGACTTCAATTGCCAAAGCTGTTTACAACAGATTATATGCCCACTTTGAAGTTTGCAGCTTCTGTGAAGACGTGAGCGAGTTTGTGAAAAAATTTGGTATGGTTCAACTTCAAAGGCAAATTATTGAGGACATGATGAAAGAAGATTTGAAAATATCAAGTATTGGTGAAGGAAGTAATGCCATGAAAAAATTCATGCTATCTAAGAAGGTCTTGCTGATTCTTGATGATGTTCATGAACGGGACCACTTAGAAGCTTTAGCTGGTTCACACGGTTGGTTTGGTTCTGGAAGTCTGGTTCTTATAACGGGAAAAGATAGACAGCTACTAATTGCTCATGGAGTGGAAAACGTTTATGATGTGGAACTTTTACATGATGATGAAGCTATGGAACTCTTTAATCTGTACGCTTTTAACCATAAACAACGTAAAGAGGACTTTAAAGAACTCTCTGAACAATTAGTTCCATATATGAAGGGTCACCCGTTAGCTCTTAAAGTTTTGGGCTGCTTTCTTTTCGGAAAGATTGTGTGTGAATGGGAGAGTGAATTAAGAAGACTTGAAAGATATCCGACTGATGACATTCAAGTGCTGATATCGCGCTTTTCTTTAAATAAGAAACGAAAGCATTCATAGTTTAAACTTCAAACCACAACACNTCCGAGCTTTTGGCAGACTAATCCAAGGGGTTTGAATCTACCGCCACACAGATTCAAACTGGGTAAAGCCCTCCCTATTCAGTAGGTTGGCGTGTCCAACGCTTTATTTTACTTTCAGTTGAGTTTTATAAAATAAATTGATTTGTTTAGGTTTTTTTGTTGAATTAAGCATTTGATTGTTTAATTGATTATGTATTGATCTACCGTATATAATATTGAGTGTTTTTCATGTTTTTGAATTCCATTTTGTTTATAAGATTAAGAATGTAACTGAAAATTCAAATCAAAAGAGCTCATAGGCATTTTTGTCATTTCAGTTCGGTCATCAATGAAATGAACTCGAGTTTGCGGTTTTTTGAAACTTTTTGCAAGTCTTTTTTTCCCATTTCTGCTAACTTTTTGGGATACTTTTCTGATTTTTTGAGACGCTTTTTAAAATCTTGAAAACTTTTACAAGAAATATCACAGATTTTTAAGATCTCTTTTAAGAAAAAGTGTCACTAAAGATAAAAAGAAACTGTCAATAACAAAATGTAAAAAAGTCCTAATACTATCATAAACATTTGAAAATCTAAGAATAAATGGATATTTTAGTTAAACCAATTATTGGTTGTCATTTTAAGAATTTGAGTATTTTCCCTTTGAAGAAAGGTGAAAGGAAAATAAAGAGACAACTTATATTCTCAATTCTTAATTCCTAAATTCTCAAATCAAACACGCATAACTTGCTTGTTTTTTTCGTAGGAATCATCGTACAAATCAGTGTGCACAATAAGCACGTGAGATAGATTGTAAAGATCAATTCTCTTTGTATTTGAGACGTTGTCGTTTTATAACCGCCGTGAGGCAAGGAACGACACATATTACCATCTTAGATACTCAATCGAGGATATCTTGAGCTTCTCCAACCATTGCCTTAATGTATACCAAAAATCAAAACAAGAATTTGTAACTTGAACGTTATTTTTTCATATCTGAATTCATTCTAACTGTTGACTTTACTTTTGTATGACTTTTCCTCTTCATATTCTATCTCCCACATGTTCAAGTTGCTTCAAATTAATAGTGTTCAATCTTTAGATTCCATAGTTGTTTGATGTCATAATTAGTTTAATCAAATGATTGAAGACTAGTCAGAAGTTGACTATAACTATGTCAACCCATCTGCCTTGACTTTATCCTCCACAGATTAATAGATTGCACCACAATATCATCTATAATTACATGAATTGCTTCAGGTTGAATACAGATATACAGCCAACCGATTTGAGTTTCAAAATAAGGAAAATATAGGAAGCAGGTGCATACAGAAAGGTAAAAAATTAGTAGATTTTTTTATTTTTATTTTCCGTTCTTATCTTATACGAGTAATTTGATATATTACATCTGATTTCATACACTTGCTAGTCAAGCTTTTAGAATACTTGATCATGCTCTAAGCATCCTATGGAAACATAAATACATTTATTCTTGTTAGTTTGAGTGTTAGATTTCATTAATGATGGCGGGGAGTTTGTATGTGCTTCTTGAAAGTGTTTATTGCGATTAGAAGATTCATTACTGGTTAATAAGCTTGACAAAATACAATTGTGCTTACAACTTATAATTTGTTTATTTGAAATCTGAGTATAATCAGAATGGCCAAAACACAAAAAACTGATTATTGCGATTTATGAGTTTGTAAACACATCCTAACCACTGTCCACCCCGACAAAGTTACTTCCATAGTATTTAATTTCAATGGCTCAATGCATCTTGATTCTTGAAATTAGTTCAAAGATACAACCACATTAGAAAGAGTTTCGACCGTTGGATCATGGATATCTTTGAAGAATAATCTCGTCATTTATAGAGAGATTCTCATTACCATCACTTGTTTGCTTACATGTTTTTGGTCTTACTATTTGCAGGCCAGTATCTTTCTTTTCCTTGATTGGTTGGAACGGGATATTACTTTTGATATATCTTAGACTTAATATCCATTTGATGGCGCCATCATCTTCACATATTGCTCCAAGTTGGAAATACGATGTCTTTGTTAGTTTCAGAGGTGAAGATATCCGTAAAACATTTGTTGATCATCTTTTCAATGATTTCAAAAGAAAAGGTATTTATGCTTTTAAGGATGATAAAAAGTTAAAGAGAGGAGAAGAGATATCATCTGGACTCTATGAAGCCATTGAACAATCACGGTTTTTGATAGTTATATTCTCAAACGACTACGCTTCATCAACATGGTGTCTGAGGGAGCTTGTGAAGATCCACGAGTGCAAGAAAATAAATGATAAGTATGAAGTTCGGGCACTGTTTTATAATGTCACACCCGAAGTGGTAAAGAATCAAAGTGGTACCTACCTCGAAGCCTTCATGAAACATGAAGCTTCAAACAGAATAGAGGCACATGAATGGAAGAAAGCTCTAGCCTTGGGTGCAAGTTTATCTGGTTGGAACCTCCAAGCTGGCAATGGGTATTTCCTCAACTTCACGCAATTAATTTCAAAATTAGTTTTATTAAAGTTTTCAATTCCAAGGTGTTTTTTCCCCAACATTCTTGGACAAGAATTTTGACACAATGAATAAAGACTTGGGTTCCCTCTTTTGGTGTTTTTATAGTAGGATGATCTAGTTTTCGAATTGTAGTTTTATTAAAAAAATGTGCAATCAACAATGTCAAAGTTCTCCATTTCCTTTTTCTACCATAAATTTGATATTGTTTTGTTGATGGTTATTGTGCTTACATACGTGGAACGTGTATTCTTGTTTCATGACTTTCTCTGTAACTATCTTTGTTTGTAATCCTAATGTTGTTCTTATTTATGATTTTTCAGGAACGAGCCTAAGTTTATAGAAAGGATCTCAAATGAAATTTTTTATAAATTAACTAGTGGTGGGCCGTTAGATGCTGGTGAGAACCTGGTAGGATTATACACCCGCGCAAAGCAAATGGACCTTTTGCAATTCATGGGGTCAAGAAAGGTTAATATGATAGGAATATGTGGTATTGGTGGTATAGGAAAGACGACCATTGCCAAAGCTATTTATAACTTACTTCATATACATTTCGAAGCATACAGTTTTTGTGAAGATGTTAAAGGTGTTGAAAAACGATATGGATTAGTCCATCTCCAAGAGAAGCTTCTTGAAGATCTGTTAAGTATACAACCTCCTATACGTAGCATAAGTCAAGGGATAAGCATACTGAAGAGCAGATTGTCAAGAAAAAAGGTACTCAAAGGACCTTAACTCTAGCTTACTGAACAAGTTATCAAGCATACCTTATCATATCTCATATACAATTCATAGACTTTAGCAATCAGTATCTATTTCAAGCATGAATACATTTTGTCATTCCTGATCGAATTTTATTTTGTAAATAATACCCTTGCCGACTCTACTAATTATCGTTAAATAACATAAATCTAA
Organism: Artemisia annua; assembly: GCA_014162995.1. Taxonomy (NCBI): domain Eukaryota; kingdom Viridiplantae; phylum Streptophyta; class Magnoliopsida; order Asterales; family Asteraceae; genus Artemisia; species Artemisia annua. Next base: position 13,288 of record LBNU01037645.1, read on the forward strand.
CAGGTACTTGTTGTACTGGATGGCATGGACAATTACAACCAATTTGAAGCTCTAGTTGGTTCACGTTCTTGGTTTGGGCAGGGAAGTGTTATTATTATTACTGGTAGAGATAAACAATTGTTTAATGCTAACGGGGTAGAGGAAATATATGAAGTTGATCTTTTATATGATGATGAAGCTCTTGAGCTTTTTAGTCTTTACGCTTTTAGAAATAAACATCCGAAAGAAGAATTTGAAGATCTTGCTAGTCAAGTAGTTGACTATGTCAATGGACTCCCACTTGCTCTTAAGATTTTGGGCAGTTCTCTATTCGGCAAGACTATGGAGGAATGGGAAAGTCAACTGAAGAAGCTTTGCAGATATCCTCACTCTGAGATACAGCAAGTTCTTCGGATGAGTTATGATGTGCTAGATTTCGATCAACAAAGTATCTTTCTTGATATGTCTTGTTTCTTCAAAGGGGAGAAGAGAGATTATGTAATGAAAGTGCTTGATGGTTGTGATTTGGATGCTGCAACGAATATCAGAGTTCTTATGGATATGTCCTTAATATCAATCCATGCCGATAGGATGCAAATGCATGATCTGGTACAAGAGATGGGCTGGCAAATTGTACACGAAGAATCTGAACACCCTGGGAAGCGGAGCAGATTGTGGTTTTCAACAGATGTGCTTCATGTATTAAACAAGGATAAGGTGACTTCCTGACATTGCCTTCTGCCTTTTTATCCAATCTTCCATCATCTTTTCGAACAGCAAGGGTCCTTGCATATGATGCCGCTTATTTGGTGCATGTTCGGCCAAAATTTCAAAATTATTTCTGATCTAATCTAATTTGAATCTAAAAATATTAATAAATCAAGAGAGGGCTTGACAGTTGGCATTTAAGGAAAAATGATAACTTCATCCTCACATGATCGGATGTGGGACTAACGTTCAGATAAACTGCTGTAGGTCTCCAGCCCAATGAAACTTTAGCTGGTCTCAGATCTACGAATAGAAAACACCATTGTTTTAAAAAAAATTGTGTGTTTACCCATGCACTTTCCATGTTCCCACTTAAAAGAATCGCCCATTGTGTTGTTATACGTGTGTGGGCTATGATTTTTTGATCTGAGCTTTCCAAAATCTTGTTGAAATTTGATACATATTTAACCTTTCTTATCAAACTGTCCAGGGAACTGAATCCGTAAAAGGCCTAGCTATGGATGTTTCAAGCTCGCAAATAGATATTTATGGTAAAACCTTTGAAAAGTTGAATAGTCTTCGACTATTAAACCTTTATATTGGATCCTGGAATAACCTTAGAGATGTCAATGGAAAAATACGTGAAAACAAATTGGGGCTAGAAACCACAGTGAATGCAATTTCTGGAAGGCTTGAATACTTGTCTTCTGAACTAAGGTTGTTTTGTTGGCATGGGTTCCCTTTCCCAGAATTACCATTGACATTCTACCCAGAGAACCTCGTGATCCTTGATTTGTCGTATAGTTATATCAAAGAAATATGGAGCGGAACAAAGGTATACCCGTAAAAATTCTGTTTTATATGTGACTTTTAATGTGTTTTGGCATTATTCTTCTAGTAGTGGCAATTTAACCCATATAAGGCTCCAAGGTGTGCCAAAATTGTATATTTAAGGTGCATTAAAAACAATTTAAAATTTTATAATAAAAACATAGATTATTAATGTATTGTAAATAGTTTTTGTAATTATATTTTATTTTAAAGGGACACAAATATGTTTGTGAGTAAACCCAACCCGAAACTGCCTTGAACGCCAGTATTGTTTCTGTCCGTTGGCCCTGGTTTCCACCTCCACAATCTAAAATGTCAAATGTTACATTTTATTCATTTTGTACACAGGGTTTCAAAAAGTTGATATCAATGAATCTTAGTCACTGTCGTAACTTAATAAAGACACCAGATTTCACTGAAACTCAGAACCTTGAAGAACTAATACTAGACGGTTGTGAAAGTTTGACTGAAGTTCACCGATCGGTTGGAACTCTCACGAGTCTCATTGTATTAAGTTTGAGAAATTGCACCAGTCTTGTGAGTCCTCCTAACTGCACCGGATTGACATATGTTCAAATTCTTAATCTTTCTGGCTGCAAGAATTTGAACAAATTTCCTGAAGATCTTGAAAACATGAAAGCTCTGATGGAGCTTCGTGCTGACGGAACTCGAATTGATGAACTCCCTTATTCTTTATCCTTTCTTGGAAATCTTCAAGTTTTTACACTAGGCCAACGAGAAGAGATGCAAACTAAATCATGGGGTTCGGTCCTTTGGCCTTCATTCACACTGAGCAGCATTGTCCATCCACCGAGTGCAGTATTTCCTTCTTTATCCAGCTTACGGTTTTTAAGAGATATCGATGTTAGTCACTGCAACCTTATAGAAGCAAGCCTTGATGGAATTGAATGTTTATCGATGCTTCAAACACTAAACCTTAGTGGGAATGATTTCAGAAGTTTGCCAAGTTTTGGTAAACTTTTTAGACTTGAAACACTTGGTCTGGTTGGTTGCAAGAACATTGAAGTGTTGCCAGAACTTCCACCAAACATTCAATTGGTCGAGGCGCAAGACTGTGTATCACTGCAGGAATTACCAGCGAAATCAACCACCTATGAAAGTAGCATTCAATGTTTTGACTTCACTAACTGTGCGAAAGTGCTCGAGAATCAATCTGTGGAAAATCTGATTGCAGTGTTGCTGCCACAGGTTTTTTCTCTCTGTATTCACCTTTTAATACCTATCATCAATTGCTCATGTTTACTAATTTACAAATAGTTGTTGAACATGCATAAGATAAGATAAATGGGACGAAAATTGATACTAAAATTTTAATGCAGTGATCCATAAAAAATATTTACTCTGACAAACGATAATGTGCTCATCATGACCTTTACTTTGTAGGGACGCATTGATCCATATAAACTGGTGAGCGTATTACTTCCGGGAAGTAGCATTCCTGGGTGGTTTAGTAATCAAAATAATGGAGACTTCATAAAAGTGGAGTTACCTACAGATTGGTGTTATGAAAAGTTCAAAGGAATAGCATTTTGTCTTGTTTTTAGTCCAAGAAGACGCAATGGGCGCAAGAGTAGCTATGGGTCAATTGGATATAGATTCAAGAACTTCGATGGTACACCCATTGGGGTTGAATCCCCCATTCCAGATTCTATATTTCAATATGAAAACATAGGGATCAAGTCAGATCAGATGTTGTTGAGCTATCATCAATCAGAAATCGATTGGAAGAAAGCCAAGAACTTTATTATGGTTTCATTTGACATCTATGGAGCAGACTGTGTGGTAAAAATGTGTGGCGCTAGATTGGTGTATGAGGATGATGAGCAACAACAAGAAGGTAGGCCTGGTTCAAGAATGATTCAATGGCTACCTCCACCTTCTCAGGCTGAAGATGAGCCACCGGTCAAGAAGAGACACGTTTCGCAATCCTATTAGCTACATAATTCTGATAAGGTAGGAGAGAAAAAATGTAATAAAGGGTTAGTGAAAGTTGTATTGTGTGCCTTTTTTTTCGTCCAATGTGTGCCGATCTTTAACAAACTTAGTTAGAATATCACATTTATTTTTCCACTCATAAAAACAAGGGGAATCTTTATATATAATAAAAGAAACGATTTTTGAATGCCATTAGCCCCTATTCTGAAGTCATATATTGACGTCACTATTCCACGTGTCATAAATCTGTAACATCTTCACTTCATCCTTTTTTTTTTTTTTTTTTTTTTTTTTTTTTTTTTTTTTTTTTTTTTTTTTTTTTTTTTNATTCTGATTACATCTTCATTTAATCCCGTTTTTTTTGGTAGCCTCATATATATGAAATTATTTATATGAGTTGTTCTAATGATCATTTGGCCTTTTGTTGATGTTTCTGATTACTGATTCATTTGATAAAGGTAAATAATTTATTTTTATTAATTTCTTTTATACCCGATTCATGTTAGGGGGTTTGTTGTGATGATTCATTTTAAGGGTTTTGTTAATTTGTGTAAACTAATGTGTTTTGCCGACCACAAAAGAAAAAGAAAGGAGTTCATTTTGTAGAAGGGACAAGCCCAACTATCTGAGGTTGACAAAGGAATAGTTGGGTAAATTTAAAACGCGTTTTTATGTAGAAGAAAAATGCAAGTTGGTCTACACATTTGAAGATTTGAGATTGATTTACGGCAACAAGAAGGATACCTACAAAGTTTGACTACTATACACTATAGTAGCATGCTATGCATATGTTTAAATTTTGCTTTCATATTGTAACAGTACACTACATTTTCCCTATATAAGCTACTAGAAATGAAATGAAAGATATACCAGTGAGTCCACAAAATAATACAAGTGTTTTAAGTTTTTAAATAAAGAACTTTTGAGTGACATTGTTTCATATTACAAAAGAGTTGCTTATATTTTGTCGTAATAATTTTTGTGAACAATTTTTTGTGAGAGTGACATCTCATATATCCAACATAAATTGGTATCAGAGCTTGTTCGAATCTATTTGGGTTAAACGAGTTCTTACCGTTTTTTTTATAGAGCGGTCATGGCAAGACGACAAGGTTTTGATCTCAGTCATGTTGTCGTTCCAATTCGATGGTGAAAATTATGATTATTGGTGTGTCAAAATGGAGACACTGTTTGATTCTTTAGATGTGTTTGACGATATCAAAAACACATTTGAAGAACCGGTCTATACAGAAAAATTAACCGATGAGCAAAAGAAAGATTTGAAGCAAAAGAGAAGCCGAAATGCAGTCGTTCTCAGTATGATTCAACGGGGAGTCACACTGTCAATCTTCCTGAAAATCATGCGTCTGCAAAAAGCAAAGGAAGCTTGGGAGGTGCTCAAGCAAGGATTTCAAGGAGACGTGAAAGTGAGAGCTATAAAACTACAAACTCTCAGACGAGATTACGAGAACACGAAGATGAAGGAAAATGAGTCACTAAATGACTATTCATATAGATTAACCGATTTGATTAACCAGATGAAAAGTTATGGTGATGAAATTGAAGACCAACGTATTGTTGAGAAAATTCTCATCAGTATTCCTGAAAAATTTGATCCAATTATAGCAGTCATTGAAAGCACCAAAGATCTCAAAACTTTGGGTATTCAAGAATTGCTAAGTTCTCTCAAGTCATATGAGCAGCACATGACTCATTGATGCGTGTGTTTATCGTTGTAGGTATAGATTATGATTATCAAGTTTTAAATTTATATTTAGCCAACTTAACCTATAACACACACTAACGAGCAGTGTACCTGTGAGATATTGGATATCATAACACAAGGTTGTATTTTATATATGAACCGAATCTATAGAGAGAAAGTGGGATATTCTAGTGAGAGAAAATGAAGTTGTATGGATATGAAGGAGTGTGGTTGTAGGAAGTGGGAGCTGACTGGAATACCATGTTTACTGGAATACCATGTAAACATGCTATGGCTGCAATAAACTACATGAATGAGGATGGAAGAGGAGTTGGTATACCTGAAGAGTGGGTTCATGCTGCTTACAGACTAGAAACATGGACGTGTATGTACTCATTCAAGATCAATGGTTGTTCTAGCCGAAGACACTGGCCAAGAATTGACTCTACAACAGTAATAATACCACCCATTCACATACCTCAAGTTGACAGGCCAACTAAAAAGAAGAAGTCAGATGATGAGCATGCAACTCCAAGTTTTGCATGTGTTAGCCACTGATCTTTGAACAATATGTTTCACTTTACTGTCTTTTGGATTCTATGTTTGTACTCTATATTTAACTTTATTGTCTTTTGAACAATGTTATATGTATGTCTTTGTTTATTCATGTTATATGTCTGTCTTTGTCTATTCATGTTATATGTATTGAGGAGTTGGGATGAAACTGTTAAAATTGGTCAATGGATAACTTAGTCATTCCTTATAAAGAGTATTTTTAGTACAATGGGTCAAACTTATAAAGTCCATCTGTCAATGCTACAACCATATGAATGCTACACTACGATGATTGAAAACCTTTGCGTACTAAATACGCCTCTACCTACCTCACACTTCCTATATACTCCCACATTAATAAATCACTCATCAAAACACTCGGTCTTAATACAAGCTCAAATTCCCCACTGATATAACCATGAACATGCCTGATATTGACCTTACAACCCTCTGTCACTCCTTTGTTGTAAAAGAAATTATTCTTGTCCATTACCAGACAGAGATTCTGCAAGACATAAAGAGGTAACACGATTTGGAGAACTATTCTAAAAAGATTACTGCTAGGGTCGGTCATAGAAGCGAGGTTATAACTGTACTTCGAAACTATTCACGTGCAAGAAATGCAAGGGACAATACAAAGAAGCTTAGGAGACTCCAGAATATTGATAAGCGTAAGGCGAGGTCGTTGATGAGGATGGCGATGCAAATGCGCGAGAACATTCTTAACAAGATAGAGATTGCTGTTAGGGAATACCTGAGGGGTTTGGTTTATGTAGGTTAGGGTGGGTTACTTTTGAAAACTTATGGTTATGGTTTAATGAATGAAATGAATCTTATGTGTTCAAATATGATTTATTAACTTCTCAATGTACCAATTGCATTTTGACTTTCCAAAGTCAACCTGCAAATGTTAAATGGGAGTGATGTATACACTCATGCCAAACAGCCCCTATCTAATAGTATCTGCATAAGCTGTATCATTGTACCTTGTGAATGTTGAAACACAAACGTAAAGATCAAAAATTGAAACACAAACATATTAGTAACATAAAGATCGAAACTTTCATTGATCATAGGAGTTCACAACCATTACAAATTTCCCAAAAGTTATATAAACACACACTTGTTTAGTAGTTAGAACCGCTACCTTCCGCATCACCCCTTTTCTTCCTTTTCTTCAATTCTTTTTCTTTCTTGTCTTTCTTATCCTTCATATACTTAAACACAACTTCAAGATGGGAAATCCTCTGTTCCAAATCATTAAACTTTGGTAAAACGGTATCCACAGTCTCTTCCTTCTTCTCCTCCTCCGAATCACTCAAAAGCGCTTCATAGTAGCCATCTTGTTTCCTAAGATAGTCAGAAGCTGAGTTCTCAACTCCTTAGGAATCTGCCTATAAGAACCATACTCATCAATTGGTTCTGCGCCATATGCATCAAGAGGTAAATCATTTAGATAATAGGTTCTTAAAACTTTGTAAATTCTCTTCCTCGGTACCAATATAGATACCCTTCCTTTTACCATTGTTTGCCATCGTCGGTTGGTTTGATCATTGGGATTATCTGTGTTTCAGTGGAATGTGTGTGTAGTTTGGTGTATTTAAGTAAGCGGGATATATAAAGATGAACTGCATAGTCCCTATGCATTCGCTTAGGTTGCCGGGAAAGGTTAATCTCTTCGGATGCCACGTGTGTTTTGGCTCGAAACTTAAGTTATAACTTTGCAAATTTGGTCATTGAAATAAAGTGTGGGTAGTCAAAAGCGGGAAACGAGTGAAATGGCGATAATACCCTTGACTAACAGAAGTTAGCAAAAAAAAACGCTCTCGGTGGCTTTTTTGCACATTTGCGTAACGTTAGTGGCTTTTTGTGTGCCTTTATGTCTCGGTCCCATTTTTGCGATTTCGTGAAACTTTAGTGACTAAGTTTGCAATTTACCCATGATTAAATGTGTTAGCCTTGCTATTTTATGAAGATAACGTATTACACGTGAATTGGACTAGATATATAATATAGACGCACCCGCAGAGACTATAATGTAACACCCCCAAATTTTGGTACAGCGGAAGACTCAACAAGCTTTCGAGGTGTTATGGGGATTGGTATCCAACACAAGTCATAAAAGAACGAGATAAAGTAAACATGAGTATAAACACATCTAAACGGGGTTTTAAAGTTTACATTCATCCCAAATTCACCAAAGTAAGGCCCAAAAGAAATAAAAGTAGGTCCACAATACATATCAGAGTTTTTAGAAAAGTAGATCCTTAAACCATATTGCCAAGCCAAGCCTCCAATCCAAGCATCCAAATCATTACTTAATTACCTGAGAAAACGTGCTAAAGGTCAGCTTTTGCTGGTGAGATCATAGGTTTATATTCATAATCAAATCAAGTGGACATATACGCAAAACGCTTGCTAGCTAGACTAGGCCTTACGGGTAACTTCCGTGCATCAAAGCCCTATAGGGGCACCCTAAAACTCATAGGGCCTATAGGTATCCAATCCTCAAAAATAAATTTCGCATATCATAACCATTAAACATATATTAAGTCCTATAGGTGATCACACTATGGCTGTTTCATTTAACCTTATCAAGTCCACATGCGATGGTTCACTATGTGACTAGGGTTGATGTCGTTCATCTAACCAAGACTAGTCCACACGCGATGGTTCACTATGTGACTAAGGTAGATGCAATATCCTAGTTTCATAAGCATAGCAAGTTTAGAGATAATAAAAGCGATAATAGTCCACATAAAATAATTTTGCACGTTTCTCACCCCAAGTATTGAAAACAAAGTTCAAGAATAAAAGTGGGGCTATGACTCACCTCAAGTCCAGATATCAGCACAAAGNATATATATATATATATATATATATATATATATAATCACGTTTACACGTTTCTATTTATATATATATAAATGAATATTTATATCGATATATAAGTTAGGACGAGTTTTATAATATGTTCGAGTTATAAAATATATAAGTCACAAGTCCGAGTCATCACTTCTCGGTCCATTGTCCAAATTCAAATGTCAAGGCGGTTGTCAAAATCAACCATTGACTAAAAAGTCAAGGTGACCTCGACGTCGCTCAAAGTTCACAAGTCCAAATATACCATCATCAAAGTTCAAGATAATCCCCGTCACAAATCCAAATCAAACCACTCAAACAAACTACAAGCTCCGGGTCCGACTACGGTACCCAACTAACCTATCTCCGTCACGCTAATGCCGTATCAATCATTGTCGAGACCACGAGGGTCTCGACCTCCTTATTACTCCGTTGGCCACAAACCAAAAACAACAACAACAATATAAACAACTAGAACATCACAACAATTAATAACAACAAGAACATTAAGCCACGTATGACCTCGAGTCGGTTTACCAAGCCAAAACCAAGTCAAGAGACTCCTCTTGAGTCTCGGCTAATCCGCGAACCACAAGGGTCCAACTCGAGACCATGTAGGTCTCGGCTAGGCTCAATCCGAGCTCGACAAACAACCAAATGGACCTCTTGGGTCTTCGGCATCACAACAACAACAACAACAAATCAAATTCAACACTCTAAAATCCATATCCAAACACCCTCGATACCATGACCACGAGACCAAAAAGAGTCAAGAAACCACAAAGCTCACCAATCTCATAAGCCGAGAGCTTAAGCTCTCGGTTTCATGTCGACACCCACAAGAAATCGTAAACCCGGATACCAAACTCGTTTTAAATCAAATATTTATTATCAAAATCATTTCCCCATTGTTTTTAGACAAGATTAGATCAAAACCCATTAAACTAATCCATGTTTCCACGGATTTAAACNCATGACCACGAGACCAAAAAGAGTCAAGAAACCACAAAGCTCACCAATCTCATAAGCCGAGAGCTTAAGCTCTCGGTTTCATGTCGACACCCACAAGAAATCGTAAACCCGGATACCAAACTCGTTTTAAATCAAATATTTATTATCAAAATCATTTCCCCATTGTTTTTAGACAAGATTAGATCAAAACCCATTAAACTAATCCATGTTTCCATGGATTTAAACCCACATCGAGGCACACATGGTGCCAAACCGATGCTACTCACCTTTATGCACTACAAAACTCGCAGATCTACAAGAAACAACAAAGATGGGTTCGGATTGATGATGAAACGAGGTGTTAGGGAAGGTCTTAGGGCGCGTGTAATACACCAAAAGAAAGAGGAGATGATGGGGAATCTTTTTATGGTGGCGGTGTGGTAAGGTGGCCGGCGGTGGTGATGGTGTTGGGGTTGCAGGCGGTGGCGACAAGAGAGGAGGGAGAAGAAAGGTGCGGTGGTGTTGTGTATAATGTGAGGGTTAGGGTTAGGGAAAGGGTTATTATACCCGAAATTTACAAAAGTAGTCCCCCTAGTTCTCTTGTTCCAATTTAAGCCACGAATACTTTTAAGTTTAGGTGAATATTACTAACCGGCTTTCCCGTAACACGACCATTTACTTTCAAAAATATTAAACATCGCCGAAATATATTTTTATAAGCCACCATTAACTCCCAAAACACTTCCCGATTCATATAAAAGATAAAACGTTCATTTAACGTAATAACGCGACCATTATTCAAAAGATTTAAACTCGTTAGGTTTTTCTAGTGCCGAAGTCAACGTAGTGCCTAATAGACGAGGTAAATAATATCCATGGCATATATCTCATATAAAAATTCCACGATACGAATAACATTCCAATTAGATTTCATAGAATCAAGTCACCAATTCAAAATAGACATATTCCAATGAAATAAATTCCACATATTTCATATCGTTAAAATTTTAAAGTAATGCGGATTTTTAAAATAGCTCCCTAATTTGCCAGTTGTCACATCCTCCCCGCCTCAGAAGAAACCCGTCCCGGGTTTCTCTCGGAACAATCCATCTACGAAGTGAAAAGCTTCGGATATCTCTTTCGAAACTCATCTTCACGTTCCCACGTGAACTCCGGTCCATGACGGGAATTCCAACGGACCTTGATGAGCGGAATGCGTCTACGCTTGAGTCGCTTAATCTCTCGATCCAAAATCTCAATCGGTTCTTCCACAAAGTTCAATTTCTCATCAATACGAACATCTTTCATCGGTATCACCGGTGTCTCATCCGAAAGGCATTTCTTCAAATTACTCACATGAAATACATCATGAACCTTACTCAATTCCTGTGGTAACTCCAACCGGTAAGCTACGGGCCCAATTCTTTCCAGAATGAGAAATGGTCCAATGTAGCGAGGGTTAAGTTTCCCACGTTTCCCGAAACGTATTACTC
>LBNU01037645.1:58900-71545 GCA_014162995.1 Artemisia annua
AAAGATATTAATATTTGAAAAAAAAGAATGAAAGTGGGTTTTTTAAATTGTTGGGATTAATCTCATCCATTAGATCAAATAAAGATGGAGGGAAGATGTATGGTGGAGATTAGTCCCTTGGTATGTAAAAAAAGTTTGGTCCTCAAATGATCTTATATCATACATTAATTTCGTTTCGTTTTTGAGCGTTTTTTTTTTTTTTTTTTTTAAACTAATAATCGCTTTATAGATTATGCAAGTGTTACAAGCTCTTTGATATAGTTCGTTTAGCTACGTGTTTATTTTTACTAATTTTGGCATAATATGCTCTGAAAAATTATAGATTGACAAAAGTACTACTATCTCCGTAATATCATTATGAAAGCAGTTATTTTACCTCTTAAGTAGAGATGTGATTGTCTACATTCGATCTCTCTAATATTCTACTCAGTAGGGATTGGGTATAGTTGTTGAGTTGTTGTAAAAGTAAATATAACTTGGCATATAACAAAGTATATAATGTCCGCGTGTTGAGTCGGAATTAGTCTTTTTTTCATTTGTTTATAAAATGTTCTTTTATCAATATTTTGTGAATTCATCGCTATAATGTATTAACAAATAAATGTTATATTTTGTTCTTGTAAAAGTTTAATAAGATTGATGTATGTAATTTGCTTATCATTAGTTTATAGTTAAGGTTAATAGCTTGCTAATTAACCTAAACTTGTGAGGGTGTGCGTTTTTGTTTCTTATGAACAATAAATTTCCATCCCTTTTTCCCTTTAAAATGCATAAATTTTGACTTTACTTTATTTTATTTAAATTATGTAATGCTTTTATTTTAATGTGTTGTTTTATTTAACATGAAAAAAATGTGGCGGCTAGGGTGAACTTACAAACCCAGGTTACGAAGTAGAGTGTGTTTCATCGATTTTGATTTATCATAAAAACTAAATTTATTTAATATAGTCATATGAAATTTACTCTCGTCACAATGTGCGGGCTAAAGTTACTCGTTTTTCAAATGTTAAACAAAGTGAGAAAAAGAAACAAATTGGAAACTAAAAGAAACAGACGAATACGGTCATAACATAGACAAATTAAAAAGAAATAAATGACATTTTTGTTATCCATTTAAGTTTTTGGATGAAAATTGCTATTAAAGTGATGGGCAAAACATGCAAAATTTACATGTAGAATGCTACTTTTATCTTTTGAAATTATATGTAGATAAAGATGCACTTAATTGGCAAAAATTACTAACATGTGTTGTAATTAATATAAGCGGGCTTTTTTGAATGAGACTTAACATCGTAATCTTTTGATTGATGAACAACTCATATATCACCAAAATGCTTTGGGACTTTGGGTGAGTGGAGTTTAATATTACTCTTAGATTCACTTATGAGCTAGTTATAATACTTTTGGGATAAGTTTGCTTAACTGATAAAAGGAAACTATATTATTAACTAGATGGCAGACAAATTTGTTTCAATATATATTGTGGTTTTACTAAGTGTCGTTGGATGTTATGGCTTTAAATCTCAACATTTGAGGATATGTGACATTTGATAACATTCGGATTTTATTTATTTATTTTTTTTTTATTTTTTTTTTATGTTATTTATTTATTTTTTTTTTTATGTTTTTTTATGCTTATGTATAAAGGTGACAAATGTAGTAGTTGGAACGATTGATTAAAATCGACTTCGTAATTTGCTAGCTCGTTGCTAGTTTCATTTTAATATACATCACCGTTAGAAAGAAAATGGTTTTACTGAATAATGTGTAATATTTTGACGGCCTACGATTTTACACCACCTCGTCTAAATCATCAAAATAATTGTTAGCTCAGATTTTTTTAATTGTAAAATATTTTATCTCATCTGTCAGCAACATGTTAACATTGATCTACGTTTACTTATTTACTTCGTGCCGTTAATCAAGTATCCGAATAGCCAAGATATTATACACTCACATAAACGTCATAATCGACTAAATATGACGTCATAAATACAAAACCACAAAGAAAATTTGACTTATTCAAGATAAAAATCTAAACGAATACATGGCCACAAGTGAATGCAGCATGACTTGTTCAAGGGTCAAGGCCTCGTGCTCATGAGTCCCTTCTTCACTCTCCGTGTCTCGACATAAGCTAGCTGGCACCAGCTCAGCCTATTTATATATGCACCAACACGCGGTGATCTTAGCTCCGTAACAGCAAACAACATGACCCACGGGCTCAACCCACCGGGTTATAGGTTCTATCCAACTGAAGAAGAGCTTGTTTCATTCTATCTTCCTATTGAACTCGAAGGCCGAAGAGAGGATATTCATCGTGTTATTCCTGTTGTCAATGTCTACGATCACGAACCTTGGCAACTCCCAAGTAACTAACTGTCTTTTTCTTTTAAGTTAGTTCATGAAATTAAAGAATGAGTATGTAATAAAAAGCCGTCCAAAAAAAAAAGTATGAATAAATCAAATTTCGAAAAACATATAACTCTTAATATAGAAAACATACTAGTCGGAATAAATTTTAAAATATCTCAAACATCCATAACTCTGATCAACTTGTTATTAACATTGATTCTGCAAGTTGCAATTCAGTATGGCATGTAACAAATAGAGGGTATAAACTAAAATTACAAAGAACCAATCTAGATATGGGCCATCAATATAAATATTTTTATTTTCACACAACAAAAGAGTTTAAATATATGTAACAATAACTGACGGAGTTGTGTGTTTTTGGTAGATGAAGCGGGAGAATTATGCAACGGGGAGACCGAGCAATGGTTTTTCTTTGTCCCAAAACAAGAAAAAGAAGTGCTAGGAGGAAGGGCTTCAAGAACTACTATTTCTGGTTACTGGAAGGCCACAGGTTCGCCTACATATGTCTACTCATCCTCGAGTAAGGTCATTGGAGTGAAGAAAACTATGGTGTTTTACCAAGGGAAGTCATCTAAAGGCAAGAAAACCAAGTGGAAAATGAATGAGTATCGAGCAATTAAAGAAGAACTTGATGCCACCAATAAGTTTTGTATTCCAAAGGTACATGCATGATCTTGAGAGTTTGTGAAACGAGTCTCGTATATAACATGTTTCGCTTTGTTATGGTTTAATTCCGTTTGTTTCACTTTAATTATTGCAAATGTGTTTTAATATGTAAGAAGTTATTGATTTTCATTTTGACTACATATGTATGCTAATAGGATTTTATGAATTTGTGCAGTTACAACATGAGCTGAGCTTGTGCAGAGTTTATGTGGTATCAGGAAGCGTAAGAGCGTTCGATAGGCGACCTTTAGGGATAGGAACATACGAGATAGGTTCTTCAAGCTTGTTATCATCTTAGTCAAGACTACTTTACAGACCTAAGTCACCATGGTCTTGTTTGTTGCAGATTAGTAGGAGAATTGCTAGACCCACAAAAAAACTTTCACAAAATGAGTTGCATTGTTTGATTAGCTTAATAAAAAAGAATAGAGAGAAACTATAATCAAATACACCAATCAAATAATGGCAACTCATTTTATGGATGTGTTTTGCGGAAATTTTTTTTGTGGGTCTAGCAATTCTCTTTTGTTTTTTTCTTTTTCTATTTATATGTTTAGATACACCTTGTGAATGATAATTAGCTTTGGCAGTATCATTCGTGCTTCCAAAAAATGTAGAGTAAATTGCAAAAATCATCCCTAAAGTTTGGCCAATTTGCATGTTTCGTCCCAGAAATGTCGAAACTGCAAAGATTTCGTCCCTAGAGTAAATTGCAAAAACATGCAAGCACAAAGATTTTTGAAAGCACAAAGATTTGCCTAAAGGTTTGCCATAGGGACGGTTTTTGCAGTTTCGACATTTCTGGGATGAAACATGCAAATTGGCCAAACTTTAGGGACGATTTTTGCAATTTACTCAAAAATGTATAAATGAAATTAGATATGATAATTACTCAATCGTGCTTTCAAAATCTTTGTGCTTGCATGTTTATGAAGTCTCTGTTTGACTATTGTTATGGATTCTTGTCAAAGAAGATAAATATTGTCCTGAACTATGTTGGGTTGGTGGTGAACAACACAAGCAAAGCCTTACAGACTCATACAGAAACAAACGACTGTTTAGTGCAGAAAAACACAATTTAACTCACACAAAACCTTTAATTATCAAATAATAACCAAAAGTATAAACTGATCTCAACTAGTTAACAACCAAGCAACCACAAACAAAGTGATCTCAATCAGTCAAACAAAGAACCAACACAAAGAGTACTCCTAATATCTAATTGATATTAGTTCTATTACAATCAATAAACACACTCTAAGAATCAAACTGACCAAGATGATCAAACACAATCTAGGGTTTGTGCGAGAGAGAGTGAATATAACATTAACAACTTTGAGGGTGAGAGAGATTATGCTTTGTGAGAGAGAAAAAATCAGTTATCAAAAGTGAGAGAATAAGCTGAAAAATCAGCTTATATACACCAGCTAAAAACTTTGAATAATTGCACATCTAAGTCCTTCAAGATATTGCAAATCAGTCCCTCCATGTTTCTTCATTATTACCTTTGCCAGATGTCTTCCAACTTTTGTTCAAATGATGCAAGGACTACAAACATAATATAAAAAGTAACAAAGTTAGTCCTCATGGTTAGTACCAGATATCAGATTACAATGTTCGAGAACTTAAAGGGTTCGACTTGAAAGGCACCAGTTTAGGAATTCTAAGGACCGCCGAAGAATGATCCGATATGATATGGTTGGAATACCGTGATGCAAGTCAAGAGTCAGTAATACTAGTTATAACTCTGAATCTGTGAGTCAGTAATAACAAGTTATGACCCTGAAAAGATGAAGTGAGACCCTGAAACCGAGACATAGTCACTGGTCGCAAGTAAGTTACGGGATCTTTCAGAATAGGTTCTATCATACTGTGTTGGGAATTAAGCTAATAAGTTACCACTGATAAGCTTGTGGAAGACACTGCTGAAGAATGCACTAGCAGTGGAAACACCTTACCACTGCTAGTACATATTATTACCACTGCTATTAGGATAACTGTTATGTATTCAAATATAGAAAAGATCTTCAAGTATATTCTATTCTATTAGTTTATCTTTATCTTGTAAAGGACTCCTTGTGCTATAAAAGGAGGTCCTAGGTCATTGTGCTAGGTACGAATCAACATTAGAAAGCTTCAAGGTGTAACCCTAGTGATAGCTAAGATCACTCGTATTATTCTCAATAATATTGAAGCTTTGGAGTTTAACTTACAACTTTTCTCACTTACATTACATCATACAATAAACATTCTAAGTATTGTTAAGTATATTCCGCGTGCTTAATAATATAACTCAAAGTATCACTCTAACACAAGGCGTGTGTTTAGATCCTACAAGTGGTATCAGAGCCAGGTTTCTGATACTTTGATTTAGAAGATCCGAGGAATTAAAGCTTAACCAATTCACTCAGATCCATGGAGATGGAAAACAACCAGTCCAACTCTGTCCCAAGACTTCCTAAACTTAAACTCAATGAGTTTGAGATGTGGAGGATCATGATAGAACAATATTTTCTCATGACAGACTATGCTTTGTGGGAAATCATCTTAAATGGTGATTCCTTCAAGCCTGAGAAAAAGACTTAGAAGATAGGTGACAAAGAGGTAGTAACAGTTTCTGTGCCTACTACAACAGATGAAAGAACTCAGAAGAAGAATGACCTGAAGGCCAGAAGTTCATTGCTCATGACTCTTCCAAAAGATCAAATAATTGCTTTCACCAAATACAAAACAGCAAAAGAACTTTTTGAAGAGATCTGCTCAGTGTTTGGAGGGAATGATGCTACTAAGAAGACTCAAAAGACATTGTTGAAGCAAAGCTATGAAAACTTTTCTGCTTCAAGCAATGAATCTCTTGACAGCATCTTCACCAAACTACAGAAAATTGTCATTCAATTGACTGTGTTTGGAATTGAGGTAGAGAAGGAAGACCTCAACTTGAAGTTTCTAAGAAGTTTGCCTGCTGAGTTTCATACCAATGTTACAGTCTGGGAAAACAAACCTGAGATTGAAACTATGAAGCTTAATGATTTATACAATAACTTCAAGCTGATTGAGCAAAGATTGAAGAAAGCAGGAAAGCTTGGTTCAAGCTCTAGCAGCTTGGCATTGATGTCAAATTCAATTGACAATGATGACAGTGAAGATGAAAGTGATGATGACTTTGCCACTGCTGGTTCAACTGTTTCCACTGGTAATGCTCTTGTTACCACTGCAGGTTCAAAGAAAAAGGTTGCTGGCATTGGAGATCCAACCTTTTATGCCTTTATCTCAACTCAAGTTAATGGCTCTATATTGACTCATGAAGACATAGAGCAAATTGATGATGATGACTTGGAGTAAATGGACATAAAATGGCAGATAGCTCTTCTTAGCATGAGAGCTAGGAAGTTTTACAAGAAGACTGGCAAGCCAATCCACATCAATGGAAGTGAAACTGCAGGATTTGATAAGAAGAAAGTAGAGTGTTTCAACTGTCACAAGTTGGGACATTTTGCTAGGGAATGCAGAAGACCAAGGAAGCAGGATAACAGATCCACTTGGTACAAGCAAAAGAAAGAGCCAACAGTGGAAGAACCAAAGGCAATGCTGGCAATTGATGGTGTGAGCTATGATTGGAGTTTCATGGCTGATGATGAAGAGAAATCTTCAGATGCTGCTCTCATTACAACAGAACATGCTCTCATGGCCTTCTCTGACTCTGAGGTACAAAACTTTGAAAGTTGTTCTAAAACATGTAGGGCTTCTAGAGAATGTGAAAGGCTTAATGAATTGTGTGAAAATCAAAGAATAGAGTTGTTTGCTGCTAATTATAATGTGTCAAATCTTAGGAGAGGCATATCTGTGTTAGAAAAACAACTAGAGCATTATAGGGATAATGAGTCAAAATATAATGATGATATGATTGTTCTTAAAAGAGAGTTAGATCATAAGACAGCAGTGAATGAGGCATTTAAAGAAGAGCTTGAAAGGCTTAGAAAGGTAAATGAGAATGTCAACTTATCTGTTGATACCTTATATTATCAATCTAAGTCAATTGATAAAATTTGGGAAGCACAAATCACTAACAAAGCTAAGTCTGGTTTAGGATACAATACAGTTCCTCCACCACTAAGGGGTGTTCCAGCACCCCCTGGCATAGATTTAGCACATACAGGACTAGAAGATTTTCAGGAACCTATTCTTGAATATGGTCCTCCCAAATTTGTGAAAAGTGAGGAAGAGGTTAAGCATGAAACTGATGTTTTTGAAAGTGCAAGTGACTCATCTGTAGCAGATGAGAGTGTTAAAAAGAAAGTAGAGGCTTCTATCCCACAAGTTGTTAATACCAGTACAGAGGAACCTAGGAAACAAGTTAATAAACCTAGACAAACTGTAAGGTATGCTGAGATGTATAGAAATAAGTCATCAACTCCTAGGGGTAATCAGAGGAGTTGGAATCATGTAAAATCTCAACAACTAGGTAGTGAGTTTGTAATGAACAATAAAGCATGTTATATCTGTGGTAGCTTTGACCATTTACATGCTAATTGTGACTATCATGTTGGGAGAAGGGAAGTTTATGGGAAAAAGAGGGTGGATTCAAACAAGTTTCAAAACAAATCACACCCTAATACTCACAGCAACATGATCCCAAGAGCAGTTTTGTTGAGAAGTGGACTTAAATCTTTTGCCACTGCTAAAAATGTTAACACTGCTCATCCTAAATCACCTGTTTCAAGTGCAAAACCTAAAACAACTTTTGTTAAATCTGTACAAACAGGAAAAAGGACTTTTTATAACAAAAGGGTTCAAAATAACCAACAGTGGGTACCTAAGTCTAAACCAGCAGTTACCACTGCTCAAACAAAAGTTTCCACTGTTAAAGTTGTAAACAAGAACAGGGGTAATATGGGAAATGCTGTGAAGGCCTCAGCACGTTGGGAATGGAAACCTAAAGGAAATATCACAACAAACAATCCCAATGGTGTATCAATGACCTTTGATAGATTTAACTATATTGATACACGAGGCAGATCCAAGTCAATCATGGCTTGGGTCTCCAAAGGAAACTAACTCCTTTATTATATGTGCAGGAACATCCAAGGACAAAAAGATCAGACCAAGGCTATACAGACAGTGGATGTTCAAGGCACATGACTGGCAACAAGTCCTATCTATCAAATTTTGAACATTTTGATGGACATGATGTCAGCTTTGGAGGAGGGTTTAATGGTAAAGTTACTGGTAAAGGTGTCATTAAAACTGGTAACCTGGATTTTGAACCTGTGTACTATGTAAAAGAGCTTAAGTATAATCTCTTTAGTGTGTCACAGATGTGTGACAAGAAAAACAATGTTCTTTTTACTGAAGATATGTGTTTTGTTCTTTCTAAGGATTATAAGATGCCTGATGAGAGTCAGATCCTTCTTAAAATTCCTAGAAAAGGCAACCTATATAGCTTTGATATGGATAACATTGTTGCTAAAGAAGATCATGCTTGCTTTATTGCAAAGGCCAGAGTGGATGAATCCATGCTATGGCATAGAAGACTTGGTCATATAAATTTCAAAACCATAAATAAGATTGTCAAAGATGGCTTGGTAAGAGGCTTGCCTCAGAAAAGTTTTGAAAATGATCAATCCTGTGTTGCTTGTCTTAAGGGCAAACAACACAGAGCTTCTTGCAGATCAAAATCAATTAACTCTATTGCTCACCCACTTCAAATGTTACATATGGATTTGTTTGGTCCTACATCTGTGAGCAGCATAAATCTTAAGAGATATTGTCTTGTTGTAACTGATGATTTTAGTAGGTTCACATGGGTTTTCTTTCTTAGAACAAAGGATGAGACTACAGGCATCCTTAAGACCTTTATCACTGAAGTAGAAAAGCAAAATGATATGAAAGTTAAAATCATTAGGTGTGACAATGGGACAGAATTTAAGAATAGAGTTATGGATGATTTTTGCAGAGAGAAAGGTATTAAAAGAGAATTTAGTGTAGCTAGAACTCCTTAACACCAACTTCTTTACTTAGTAAGGATGCTCCTACAACAACAACAAAAAAATATACAGAAAATAAGTACACTTTGGAGACTCAAGTCATTACTGACTTGAGCCTGCCTTGTGGATCATAAGAAGTAGGCCATGTAGATGTATAAGATCCACCATTGTTCTTGGATCTTCTTTGATAATTAGATCCCCTATTAGTCCAAGAACAACCTGCTGAGGGCTTAACAGCAGTATCCCATGGTCCCCCCAACCCATATACATAGGTTGATAATAACTAGGCCAATACCCATTCTGATTATAAGGAGAAATAGGTCTAGAGAATGGTCTTGCAACATGTCTTTTCCTATATGATGGAAAAGTTCTGTCAGCACAAAATGATGCATCAGCAGATGCTGATTTATCAGCAGTATTGTATCTGCTGTTAGATTGAGTTGCTTGTGGAATATAAGCAGGTATGTCATCAACACGTTTCCACATTGGTCTAGTTTTCTTAGCACAATCACCCATTCTTTGCTCATGAAACTTACAATCCTTAATTAACTGAGATTTGCTTCCACACACAAAACATTTCTTCTTTCTAGAAGATTTATTAACATTCAAAGGAGTTCTATTGAAAGCATTCAAACCACAAACATTAACAGAATTGTTTTTGACAGAATTAACATTATTGTTTTGCAAAGAATTAAATAACAAGTCTTCAGCAAAAACTGTCTTTGAATGAGATTCATCAGCAGCAACTCCTTGAGGCTTGTTTGAGGACTTGGGTGAAGGCTTGAATGAGGTCTTGGGAAGGTCTGACTTATCACTTGAATCACAGCTTTCATAGGCAGTAGACCCTTTGTCAGAAGACTTGTCACTGCAAGAGACAGAGTCAGCATTATTAGTAATAGGGTCAGATAAGTCACTTGACTTTTTGCCATATAAATGATGTGATCCATCAAAGTCAACTGTAATTGATAGGTCAATGGGCATATGTTCACCTCTAATGGGACCAGGGACAGCATGTAAGGTACCTTCTTTAACATAGTTTTCTAATCCTGCTGGTGTAGTTTTTCTACTGTCATCCCTAACTTCTAATCCTACATATTTCTGGAAACCTAATCCTATACCAGAGTTGACAGCTTGACAACTATATAAACTTCTAGCTAAATTATCACCTGATATCAACCACTTTTTATGTGTAGCTATTTCATTATCTAGCTTCTCTTGAAAAACTTGTTTATCAGATTCTAAATTAGCTTTTAACTTCTTAGTATAGATTAACTCATCTTGAGCACATTTTAAGTCCTGTTTTAAACTTCTTATCCCATCCTCATAGGCAACCTGATTCTTCTTATTGTGAAAAACTGGATTTTTAACAATGCAAATGGTACTTTGATTATCAATAAAGATTGTGGTGTTCATGAAATTAAACCCATAATCTAGCAACTGATTTTGTATCCAAAGTACCTGCCCACAACAATTGGCAGCAGCAACTTACTCTGCTTCAGTAGATGAGGTAGCAACAATGGTTTGTTTCTTGCATTGCCAAGAAATCAATCTTCTCCCCAGAAATTGGCAACCTCCAGTTGTGGACCTTCTATCCAAATTTGCACCAGCATAGTCACTATCACTATAAGCTTCCAACTTGAAAGGGGACTCTCTTGGGTACCAAAGACCTAGATAAGGCTGGCCTTTAAGGTACTTGAAGATCTTTTTGACTGCATTCAAGTGGGAAGTAAGTGGAGTAACTTGATGCCTTGAACAAGCACTCACAGCAAATGTAATGTCAGGCCTAGAAGCTGTCAAATACATCAAAGAACCAATCATAGATCTGTGTAGGTGAACATTCACAGCTGGATCTGATTCAATGTTGTTCTTTGGTTTAGGAGCTTCATAGGGTGTAGTGGCAGTTCTGACACTTTCCATACCAAACTTTGTCAAAATGTCTCTCACATATTTCTCTTGATGGATAAATATGCCATCTGGTTTCTGCTGAACCTGTAGACGAAAGAAGAAAGTAAGCTCCCCCATGGCACTCATCTGAAATTCACCCTTCATTAAGTCTTCAAATTCCCTGCACCAAGCTTCTTTGGTGGATCCAAAGATAATGTCATCTACATAAACTTGCACAAGTATAATATCCCTTGAATCCTTCTTTAGAAAGAGTGTTTTGTCAATGGCACCTCTCCTGTAGCCATGCTTCAGTAGAAACTTTGAGAGCCTAGCATACCATGCCCTTGGTGCCTGATGTAAGCCATAAAGAGCTTTGACCACCTTATAAACATATTCAGGGTGATCTGGATCTTCAAAACCTTTGGGTTGAGTGACATAAACTTTTTCTTCAATTTCACCATACAAGAATGCACCTTTGACATCCATCTGATATACAGTAAATCCTTTGTAAGATGCATAGGCCAAGAAAATCCTTATGGCCTCAACTCTAGCAACAGGTGCAAAAACTTCATCATAATCTATTCCCTCTTCTTGCCTGAACCCCTGAGCCACTAATCTTGCCTTTTTTTTGACAACTATACCTCTTGCATCTCTTTTGTTCTTCAAGATCCATTTTGTCCCAATAGATACTTCCCATCTGGTAAAGGAACCAATATCCAAACCTGCTGATGCTTGAATTGTTGCATTTCCTCTTGCATTGCCTCAAGCCAACTATTATCTGCAAGGGCTTGTGGAACACTGGTTGGTTCCATTTGGGAGAGAAAACAAGCAACCAGACAATGTTGAAAGTCTGTATGATTGTCTCTCTGCTGCTGGGAAACATAAGACATAAAAGCAACTTCTCCATACTTTGTCTTTTTCACAGTGCTTCTAGTTTGAACAGGATCCTTAGGATCACCTATTATATTCTCCATTGGATGAGTAGTGTGAATCCTTTTTGTTGCATTGGGGTTGACATCAATGGTTTTGTCAAGATTGGTCACATTAGGTTCAAAGTCACTATCATAGGAAGAGGAAGTGAAGATGCCAGCTTTGGGTTGGTGATTACCAAGATCTGTAGTACTTGGAAATCGTGTATATGGTTCACCAAAGTCTGTTGACACTCGAGCAGACATAGGAGTAGAAACAGGTTGAGCATCAGCAGTAATGAGGTTATCAGTAGAAACAGGAGAACTGTCAGTAGAACTGTCAGCAGAATCCTGATTTCCACTGATGGCTTGTGCTGATTGTCTCAGAAGTGCTTCAGCATCATTTGTAATCTTTGCACCAAGTTTCTCAGCTTTTTGAGTAGCAGCATGTTCTTGTGTCATGAGCTTAGCAAGATCCTCTGCATAGTATGACTCATCTTCATCTTTCTCAGAAGTATCTTTTGCACTGTTTCCTACAAAATGGTTAGGAGGAATGGAAGGTACAACAATAGTTAGTTCATCAAACTCAGACTCATCCTCTGAGTCATCATCCAGTACACCTGCATTGTTAGATGGAGCATCTTTTGTACCTGCACATTGATTAGCAACAAATCTAGTATACCCCAAAGAATCAGTTAAGTAGTCCAGGTCAAAGTACCAAGCATGACCATGACCTTGTACATTAGGTTTTCCTTTTAGGTATCTTAGATTAAGAGTCTCCTCTATCCTTTTAGCATTCAGGTTATATACCCTATAAGCCTTACTAT
>LBNU01037646.1:813-16011 GCA_014162995.1 Artemisia annua
TGGGTTGAGTATGACTGGATGACAGAGCATTTTGACTAAGAGAGATGGAGATGGAAGGCTCATTTGTAGGTTGAGGTGCATCATTAGCAGCATCATCAGGACCTATGACTTGTGTTTCTGGTTCGACTATCTGTTGAGGTTCAAAATACTCATCATACATTGGATCAAATAATTTCTTCAAGTCCTCACTTGTGGGTGGCACATAAGGAGCATTATTGGTGGAGGAATGTACAAGTCCCGGAATAATTGGTCCAGGAGTCAAAAGATTAGATGCGGGTCCATAACTGGAGTATTCAGGAGCCGTGTGCTCGGACAGCTCATCAAACGTAACATGGATGGTTTCCATGATTTGTCGGGTTCTTTTGTTGTAGATTCGATAACCCTTCTTGTTAGGTGTGTAGCCAACGAAAATTCCAATATCAGCTTTTGCCTTAAGCTTTCCTAAGTCTTCACTATCGTTGGTTGGGTAACATAGTGCACCAAAGACTCGAAGAAATGAAAGATCAGGTTTTCTCTCGTGCACCAGCTCATAGGGGGTTTTGCTGTGAAGAAGATGTATCAGTGATCGGTTCTGAGTGTAACAAGAAGTTGCAATTGTCTCCCCAGAGGAACATAGGAGCTTTGGAGAATATCAGCATGGTTCGTGCGGCCTCTACAAGGGTACGGTTTCGTCTTTCAACGACTCCATTCTGTTGAGGTGTTCGAGGTATACTCCTTTGATGACTAATTCCAAGATTTTCATAAAATTGAGTAAGTTGCTGATTAACAAACTCAGTTCCGTTATCTGTGCGGACAAATCTGACAGTTTTATTGAGTCCAACTTGCAGCTGCTTGATGAGTTTGATGATGATTGCAGGTGTCTCGTCCTTGGATCTGAGGAACATGTAAACCGAGAGTAGTCATCTACGATCACTAACACATATCTCTTTCCAAAGATGTTTTGCACTCTCATTGGACCACACAGATCCATGTGAAGGGTATGAAGAACTTCCATAATGGTGTTGATAGTTTTGGGTTTGTGAGAATGTTTCTTGCTTTTACCTAGCTGACAAGCGGAACAAAGATGATCTTTTTCATATTTCAGCCGGGGCATGCCTCGAACGAGATCTTTACGAGTGAGCTCATTAATGGTACCAAAGTTTAAGTGATTCAAACGACGATGCCACAACCATGACTTGTTCTTGGATGCCTTAGACAATAAGCAAATAGGTGATGACCGCATCATGTCTTCAATGGATATAGTGTAGAGGTTTGAGCCTCTTCTACCTTTCAGAAGATCCACACCATCCAATTTTCTAACAAAACAAGTGTGTTTTCTGAAGGCTACTTCAAGATCTGAGTCACAAAATTGACCAACGGAGAACAAATTGTGCCCAAGCCCTTCTACATAGTATACCCTAGAAATCACGCTGTCGCCGAACACATAATCACCATAACCCATTATCGCACCAAAATGATCATTCCCGAATCTAACAGTCCCGATAAACTTTTTCACGAAATTTTTAAGCCGCGAGCGATCCCCAGTCATATGTTTTGAGCAGCCTGAGTCCAAATACCACAAGACGATTTGTACGACCTGCATTTGAAACCAGACAGATATGGATAACTGAAAAACGTGGATCCCCAAACACAAGTGGGATCCTGTTGGTTAGCACAAGCATAATTACTTAAAACAGAAGTGGAAGGTTCAGTGGTAACATTAGACATATCATGACATGTGGAGGCACTAGACTTATGGTTATCGCATTGTGTTCCTAGAGGAAAAATCCTGCCAGTTTCCTTCCATACCCTAACATTGGAAAGCCTAAAATTGGGCAGTTTACTTAGCGGGCAAAGACTTCCTAAGGTGAATTTTCTTCCAGTGGGTCTCCAATGATAGCCAACATTAGAAAACTTCCTTCCTGTTGCTTTCCAAACACGGTTTTCAATTTTATGATCCAAAGCATTATCGACCGGGAGTAATTTAGAAGCATTCAAAAATGTCTTAACACACTCATCATGATTACCAGAAATTAAACAGTCATTACAGATCTTACAAGTAGCATCAGAATTCGAATTAATTACAGTACGCCTAGAGCTAATACTAGAATCAACACGATTCATATCATTCAGATCAGTCTTATTGTTCCTAATGTGGTCTTCTACTTTCTTCCCTTGAGCATTCTTAGCTGGCGAAGCCCTATCATTCCTTGTATTGCAACTAGGCTTTGAACCGCTAGCTTTGGTGTCAATGTTTACTCCTGTAGATTTAACGATGGGAACATTAGATCGTGGCACTGCAGTTTGATTTAGTGTATGAGGTGTGTTAAGTTCAGATGATGTCACGGGTAAATTAAAGGCAACACACTTGTTCTTATCCTTAGAGGACGGTTCAGTAATCTTATCACGCATGCTAACAACTTTGGGACATGTACCAATGGCATAATCTAAGAGTTCATATGATCTATTGGTGAGATAATAAACATCAAGGATGGTATTATCAGCAGGTCTCACCATTCTAACCTCTTCCACGGTCTTACAAAGCATGTCAAGGCAATCCTTAAGATACCTAAGGTACTCACTATGGACAAACGCATTATTCCTAAGGGGAAGAGGAATAGTTACGGCATCACATGCATTTCCTTTAGATTTACCGACCATGGGGAGCATTCTCTCTTTCACCTGAGTTTTTAGATTCTCAATTTCATTTAACAAAGACATTATTTTCTCATTGGTTTTATCACGTGAGATCTTAATCGAATCATGTAACTCTTTGTAATGTTGTTTGACCTTTGAGTTTTCAGTTTGAAAACAATCATTTTCATATTTGAGATGTTCAATGATGTTTTGAAGTTTAAAATTTTGAGAATCTAAACACGGAGGTTTCTAAGGTTCAATCACATCACTCTTATGAGATTTCAATTGGGCAATTTGAGCCCTCAACTTATGAATCGTGTTAGTATGAGCTTGAATTTTTCGTTGCAAATTGAGATTATTAACTTCTAATTTCGAAAAATTCATGATCATGTTATCATGATCATCGTTTTGAATTTTTTCTTGCAATCTTAAATTCTCCCCCTCAAGCTCAACAACACGATTCTGAAAAACGTTTAATGCAACAGACATTTCATGAAATTGGCAAGCAGTTAAGGAAGAGTCAGTAACAGTATAAAACACATCTTGAGCAATGCACTTTGCAATTAAATTATCATTCATGATGAGGGCATTCTTCCTTGCAATTTCACTACATTGAAGGTCTATTGCAGTTTTTTTTCCTTCAAGTTCCAGATTTTTAAACACATCTTTCATTTCATTAATCTCAGATTTAAGAGACGTTTGCAAGCCTTCAAAATGTTCTTTGATTTGTTTAAAAAACGGAATAACTTCTGTAAGGTAACACTCTTTTGTTAATTCAAACCCCCTTTCGCCCTCAGTAATTCCCGTTGGTGTAATTCTCTTTTTACACGTTTTGTCGAATTCAACAAACATTTGATACAGAACGTATATGCTAATAAGAGTTTTACATTGAGTGGGAAGAGCTAACTGAACTAGGTGCATTGGTGTATTGGGAGGATACACCGTTGGAGTTGCAATCTTAAGGGGAGTTGTGGCCTTAAGCTTTTCAGCTTTCATTTTCTCAACGTCTAAAGACCAAAAAATCTGCTCAGGTGTTAACCTAGTTTGTGGCACAAAAACCGTCAATCTATTCTATTCATAGTAATTATGGGGCTTGACATTGACACGTTTTTTAAAGCTCTTGGGATCCTTCATTTTATTCTCAAGTCTTNACTTGACATTGACACGTTTTTAATGCTCTTGGGATCCTTCATTTTATTCTCAAGTCTTTCTCTATTTACTGATTCAATTTCATTAATTTCCTCATTATTGCGCACATCAAGGGGGCATGATTAGGTGTAAGCATCACATTAGCATCATATAAGGCAGGTTGAGAGGCACTAGCGCTCCTAAGAAAATTAGTTTTAGGCACTCCTACATCCTTATTGCTATGTTCATCACGTAACTTAATGTGCTTATGCATCATTTGAGCAGTTTGAATGGTTTGGCCTTGTGTGTATAGTTTATTTTCAAGCTTGTTCTTTAAGGCTTTCAAGTTGGAAAAATCACTTAAGAGTTTAGTTTCTTTACTTTGAAAGTCTAGTTTTAGTGTGGTTACACTTTCCTGAATCTCCTGTTTTTGCTTAACAGTTTGATCAACTTGATTTTGCAAAGATTTTATTTCCATTCTTAATGCTTCTTCCTTTAAGTTTCTTTCGGTAATGTATGCACACATTTGCCAATCCATTTTCCGCTCTCGTTCGGTTAACTCAAATTTTGCACGTTATTGATACATATTCACCTGATCTTTAAGAATTTTAATCCTAGTGATCACGGTATCATCAGGTATAAAAACAGTGTATTCATCAAATTCACTCATGTCGTTATCAACAGAGGAGTCATCATTTGGTAAAACAGACTCGGCATTTTGATTCATATACTGTTCATATGGGATAACATTGCTATTACCCATATTAGCAGAATTTGAATCAACAATGTCTGTGTGTTTTACTTCGTTATGAGTCCTTTGTTTGTGCATCACAATATCAACATATGTATCGAAAGATGCTCTACTAGGTTCATCAGATTCTTTGTTGTTATCCACATGTTGTTGTTTTGAGGAAACATTGTTGTTTTTCAAATCAACATCATCTGGCGTGACAACACTAGTCTGATGTACTTCATTGAGAATCTTTGGAACAGCACATGTTTCATATGTGTCATACAATTTGAGTACCTCAGAAATGATGGATGATTTGGGAGATCCCGATTGTTGTGGAGATGTGACTACAGATGAAAGATTGGCCATGAAGATGGTCTGTGCAGTGGGCTCATCATCAACATCAGAATCAAAGGCATCACAATCTTCAGCCTGGAAGATGTTTGGGTCGTTAAGAGCAAGATCCTGAACTGGTTGATCATCCACATCGGTATCAAAAGAGTTCCCCTCATCACCCGCAAGAAACAGCAGTTGCTCCTCATCCAGTAAAATTCCATTCTCTTGTGCTTGCATCAGCAACATCTTATCCTTGAAGTAATCCGAGTTCTGAGGATGTTTTGGTTGAGTACAGTTCCTTGCAATATGACCTAACCCACCACAGTTGTAGCACTTGGTTTGTCTTCCTTGCCCTTGATTACCATTCCCCATCCTATTCTGAGCATTTCCCCGGACATTTTGCCTTCCTTGAACCACAACACGCCTATCTTCCACAACAACAAGATTATGTGGGTTAGACGAGGTTCTGAGTTGGTTGTTGGTTTGAGGAAGTGTATTCCTAAAGTGTTGAACCAACAGTGAGACTTGGTTGGAGAGATTATCAATCCTTTTGTCAAAGTGAGAGTTCCCAGAGTCTTGTTGATTAGTCTTGACACTTGATGATTGCGTGGATGCTTGACCAAGGGAAGACTGATTCTGTGTTGCTTGAGAGTAGAATGATTGATTGAATCAATTGAGGATTGGTTTAGTCCCTGAACACTGGAGATTAGAGCAAGAGGATCATTTGAGGGATGGAATTTTTCTCTCAGCTGACGATCATACATGGCATGTTTCTCATGTTGTTGCAGGTAAGCATATAGTTGTTCATAGTTGGTGTTTCTGAGTCCTTTGTTTAACTTCACAGCTGTGACAAACCGATCCCATTCTGGTGACATATTGTTGACAAACTTTGAGTTGAGTTGGATGTTGGGCATTGTCATTTTAATCATTCTCATGTCATTCACAAGCTTGTGGAATCTGACATAGTAGTCATTGATGCTTTCACCGGGATTCATTTTGAAGTGCTCGAATTCATCGTACAACTGAGATTCACGATCTTCTTTGGTAAGTTCTGAACCAGCTAGCAACATTTTGACATTGTCCCAAACGGCTTTGGCCTCAGTGTTGAAGTTAATCAGTTTGTAGATGTCCTTGGGTAACCCTTGTATCACAATGTTGGAAGCTCGAATATCAGCATCATAGCGTTTCTTTTCAGCTTCGTTAAGATCATTGTAAGTACGAGGTCTGTCAATTCCAAAGGTGACTGTTCCATCTTCACTAGTGGAGATAACATCCCTGGTAGTACCCATTTGAAATGGCCCTTCATCAATCGATCTCAGAATGTTCTCCCCATTTTCTTTGCCCTGACAATACAGACGAATTCTTTGAGACCATGACTCATAGTCAGTTCTGTCGAGCATGGGAGGTCGAGTATCAGACCCAGCAGCTTGGATATCATCAATAGAAGCCGTAGTAGTCA
The DNA here is from genome assembly GCA_014162995.1 of Artemisia annua. NCBI lineage: Eukaryota > Viridiplantae > Streptophyta > Magnoliopsida > Asterales > Asteraceae > Artemisia > Artemisia annua. The sequence goes on from LBNU01037646.1 coordinate 7,083, forward strand.
TGGTGTAGTCTTTAACGGGATTTTACAACTCGTGACTTAAACCGAAAAATAGATTCTTTCCCGGGATTTTACTAAAGTCAACAGAGAAAACCGAAAGATGAAGTATGCAATATGAACTTAGAATGAGAACTTAAATAAGTCACCCTTTGTACTAGGAATCAAGTTGAGACAAATCAAGTAACAATCTATTCGATTGTGATAAGTCAAGCCGTAAGTAATAACTTACAATGTCAAATCACACTCAAATTAATCGAAACGTTTAAGTTACAACGTTTCCCGAAGCACAAGTAGTCAACTAATCAAAGTAATCTCAAACTTAGCAAATCACAAAAAACACCACAAGTCCAAAAGTTAATCGCTGAAATCACACTTAATCGCTGTCCAAAGATAATCGCTGGCCCAAACTTAATCGCTAAACCAGTTAATCGCTAAAAAGCTAATCACTGAATTTAGTTAACCGCAGACAGAGTTTAATCGCTGGTGATAGATAATCACTAGGAAAAGTAATCGCTAAAACCAGTTAATCGCTAGAAAGCTAATCGCTGGAATTAGTTAATCGCTGAACACTACAAGACACCCTGTACTTAATCGCTAACCACAATAGTCCAAACAAGTCGCTGTCTAGCGATTTGTCTAGTAGTCCCAAAATAGTAATAATAACTTAATCGCTGCTATTTAATCGCTGACCTGATGTACTTAATCGCTACCAAGAAACAACTAAACAGACGACATAATCGCTAGATTGAAAAACTTACAAAATCCTTCACACCACCAAACCAATGCAAGATATGACTATTCCAACTCAAGAACTATGTAACAACAACACTCCTAAGCACGAAAGTATAACCATAACACATCATAAACCACTACAAAGATCAAACCAAGGTGTTTTTCAAGAGAACTATTCTAACAAAGTACAACCACAAAAACCAACCAAAATTCCATGAATCCAAGGCCCTAAGATGAAACCTAGGCTCTTGATACCAATTGTAGGAAACACTAATACATAACTCGTGTGGTTCTTGAGGTAATGGATCGAATAGTATAAGAAATCTAGAGAGAAAAAGTTAAGAAGTGGGAGCCTTTTAGAGAGAGAAAGAACAAGAGAAATATTGCATAACTAATGAAAGGTCCAACCCTTCCTCATGGGTGAGGAAGGGTATTTATACTTACAACGGATGAATGCCTCTACTAGGCTGTGGAGCGGGCTGACAGAGGGTAAAAGACCCGACCCGACACCACGAATACTAACTAAACTAAGCTACGTATTAACTACTATATTAAATACTACGAGCTATACAATGTTTTAACATACTTGGGGTGACCGAATCTTCTATAGGAAAAAGCGTATTCCTAACAATGCGGAAATTTCAACGAACAACCACCTGCCAAACAGATTTGCTTAAGGAATGAGGGGGGATGTAAGTTCCAACCGGCCGCATCCCGTTAGACTATTCTAAGTTAGTAGAGGCTGTAGAAACTAAAAGGAGGGGGGGGGGTTGAATAGTTTCACCATTTTTTTTAGTTGTTAAAACGTTTCGCCATTTTTAGGTCCGGTTAATATTCTTTTGCAAACTTGTTGAATTATAGTTGTTATGTGATATCAAATTAACTACTAGCAAACATAAATAAACAAGTGAACTAAAGAGTAAGGAAAGAACACAACCAAGAGACGCGGTGATTTATAGTGGTTCGGCACGAAGCTCACTCTCCGTCCTACTCCACTCCCCGAGTACCACACTTGAGAGTTATCAATCACTATATCAACACACTCCTTCAGGCGGAGCAATCCGTACACATGCTTACACAAGGTTTAACGACACTAAGCATAATGTCGAGTTCTAATCGTAGCTAGAACCAATCTACTCCAAGGCCCACGTGGCCACACGAACAAGCACTCTTGTCCTACTTGAATCTTCACCCGATCCAAGCCTTCATATAATTGACACACTTGGTTCTTCACCCGAACCAAGCCTTCACACTTAGACACACTTGGTTCTTCACCCGAACCAAGCCTTCACACACTTGACTCACTTGGTTCTTCACCCGAACCAAGACTTTACACAAGACTCACTTGGATCATCACCCGATCCAAGTCTTTACACAATGACTCGACTAAGTCCTAACCTACACACTAGGACATCACTCTCCTCACAACAAATACATGAACTAATCTAGTTACAAGACTTCTTGGATCTACATCACCATCCAAGTTCACACAAATATCCCCATCCTCGATTCACACACAAGTCGGAAAACATTGACAATATTTACAGAACCTATCACCGTAACACTTGTTACGTTTGTGTGTGGACACCTATAACATCTCGAGTCTTCATCTATGTCGAGATTTCTTCTCTTACACTTGACGAAAGAGGAAATCACTTATAAACATATACCGACATATTATAGTGATCAAAGACTAAAGAAAAAAAAACAGAAAGTTTTGTGTGTGAAAAACCTTATTTTCTGAAGTGTAACAGTTCAGTATTTATAGACGACAGGAGTGAGATAGACGGTCCCGTAAATAGGCAACGGTCCTTTATCACTAAGCGACCGCCTGCCACTTTAAGGGACCGTCCTGACAAAACTCTCGCATTTTTGTCCTGACGTGGTGAAAACTTATCTGGTGAAAACTCAACTGTTTTGGGGGGGAAAATAGCTGTTATAAGTTTGAATTTGAATATATTCTCTTAATAAAACATTTCCTTTAAAAACACAAAAATACTTTTGTGAAAATGTTTTGTCTAACTTAAAAATGTAGGTTTGTAAGAAAATAAACTTCTTTGATCACGAAACTAATGACGGTATAAAGTTTGTTCATACCTGAAGTGACGTTGTAGTAGCTACGTAAAAGAAACGAGTTTCCTCGATTAAAAACTTATTAATCGTAACTTTACGTAACGTGTCTTTATATTTTGTGATTATCAAAACACAAGAAGATCGAATAATGCGAATAATGTTTTTGACATTGTTTGTATTAACAATCTCCCCTTTTTTGATGATTACAAAATATAAACTCATTTTAGGTAAAATTATGCGTTGATAAATTTTTAATGAGTTTTCCCGTTACTTCTCCTATTTTTTGTAGAATCAAAAAGGTGTTGTTGGTGTTGAGGAGAGGAAACACATGCATCCTTGAAAGGGCATCGTCATTGTTGATGGAATATAAGCTCCTCCTAGCTAAGTGTTCCCCCTTAATGAGGGAACCGGGGAATCGAGCTATGGTGATGTGCTACAAAAACAAGTTAGAAGCAAAGCGCTCGCGCGCACACACACACACACACACACACACACACACACACACACACACACACACACACACACACATATATATATATATATATATATATATATATATATATATATTATATATATATATATATATATATATATATATATATATATATATATATACACACATACATATATATACATACTAGATTTTAGGCCCGTCCCGTTGGGGCGGCTAGCTTTAAGAATTTGATTATACGATAAAATTAATAGTAATATAAGTATGAACATGCATCGATATAAATGAAATAAAATAAACACACTATTATTAATAAAATAATAATGTTCAACAAAACCTAAGGTTGAAAATAACAAAATAACATATAGTTTATAATCTATGAAAAACTTCTCTATATACAACGTTGGTTGTAGAATTGGTGTAGTTGCCGTCTTTGTCACAACATAACACTTTTACGCCTCTCTTGCTTTATAAAATTGTCCGTGTGAAAAAACAGACCGTTCCAAATATAACCCAACCTTAGACAATGTTTGGTCTTGACTTTTGTTTATAGTCATTGCAAAACAAACGGAAATAGGGAATTGTCTCCTATTAAGTTGAAAAGGCATCTTCTTGTCGGATGGGCTTATAATCATTATAGGTACAGAGTGAATCTTACCCACTTTACCACCTGATATAATCTTTGCCTCAGTGTTATTGATTCCCATTCTCAATACTTGTAACCTGGTTCCATTACACAATCCACCTCGTTGATCAATGTTGCGCAAACACATAACCGGAGTGCCAATCTTCGTAACTAATTTATGGTGTGGAAGTCCAGACATTTTGATAGTATTCAAAAAATCTGTAGTATACATATCCTCGCTATGATTAAAATCCACGTCTAAATCTGACACTTTATCTGAACTNCACATAGTACTAATACATCTCATTAAAGGTAACTAGAAGTCATATTTTCCTAAAACATGCTTGATCCACGACTTAATCCTCTTGAATTATTCATGTAGGGATGACTAGTTGGATGATGGTGATTGAGGTGGTGATGGAGCCAAGGGTGGCATTGAGGCAAGATGAGTTGGTTGAGTGTTTTGTTGAGAGAGAAGGTACTCAAGATATCCAAACATGTAGTAAAGTTCATCTCTAAGAGAAGAGATGGGATGGAAGTTATGATAACAACATGCACAACCAATGGTGTGGTTGTTCACAAAGTTGTAATGGAGATAAGGTTCTATGTTTGGGGATTGTGGTGGAGTGGATGTAGTGTTTTCCAAAGGACTCCTTGGTGAAAGAGTTAGAGAGGTATTAGGTGGAGGTGGATGTGAAATCCTTGGAGGAGGAGACATGTTTCCAAGATAAGGTGAAATGTTTTCAAGGAAATTTGGTAGTTGGGATGATGTTGCAATTAGTGGACTTGAAGAGTTTGATGTGTTAATGGAAGAGGATGAGTTACTCACAAATGGTTTGCAAGCACCCGAACTAGAGTGAGTGAGTAAGAGTGATGAGTTTTTGATGAATGATGTGAATGGTGATGAATTAGGTCTTGATGAGGATGATGAAGTACCTTTGATGGAAGGAGTTTTGAGAAGTGCATTTGGTGTTTGAGAGGATGGGTCATTTTGAGTGAGATCAATGAGGTTTGTTTGTGGTGGTGTAAGGTTGATTTTAGGCCTTTTGTTTGATAGAGATAGGGAGGTTGAAGGAGACCCCATTGTAGAAGATGATTATAGGGAGGATGATGTAGGTGATGAAGATTATCATGAAGCATGGATGTTTAAATAATCAAGAGAGATTATGTAATGGATAAAGCATGCATTAGGAAATTATAAAAACATACAAATGTTTTGCTAATATGGGAAATGGTGGCGAAAATCACACAAATAGGGTACCAGGTTTGCAAGAAATGAGAAACAGTGCATGAACCCATGACACTGGGCTGACGGTCCCTTAAATGCTGGACGGTCCGTTATCATTAAGGGAACGCTATTTAGATAAGGGACCGCCGGCAGTAGAGTCTCAGGTTTCAACCCAGTTTTCCATTTCAGCAAACCTGCACCTGCAGGTTGTTCAGGTGTAGTTCATAGCAGCATAAAAGTTTATAAACCCATTTTCAGTGCTAGTTTAGCGAGCAAGCATGCTATAACATTAATTATAACAGTCAAACACTTATTTGATAGATCAAGTTTATAATTAAACAAACTACCAAATAATGATGGATTTTTGTTAGTTGATACAACCATGAAAAGATCACCTAACATCATCAGCAAATAGTTAACAAACATAGTAGCAATTATCCAGTTATACATCAAACATAGTGTCTAGTAAGATTAAAACATGTTCCACAAACAAATGATACAATAAAAGATGATAGGCATTCACTTTTTCTTTCCCAATATTTTGCGAATTCCCTTTCCAATTGACTTCTATGCGCCTCGACTCTCATCCCTGTTTTGATGTTGCATGTTCATGATTTGGGTAAGACGAGCTGAAAAATTGTCAGGGTTCCGATCCTCAGGAGGAAGATCCTGAAAGACTTGGGGGTACCCGGATGGTAGGGAGTTGACATAGGTGACAGGAGATGGGGTACTGACTCGTGAGGTTCCTTCATCATGAGACACATCATCATTGTTGGGAATTATTTGTAACAGACTTAAAAGTCTGAATAGCTTAGTTAAGTCGGGTAGATAGTTAAGTCTGCCAGTACTAAGTTAAGTCAGGCCAGTGATAGTTAATTCTGTTTATGTTAGTTCAGTTAAGTCTGTTTTGCTGAACAAGTTAGATAAGTTAGGAGATATTATAGGAAAGGATATGCACGCGGTTAGATATCTTAGGAGAAGATATGCATGCATCCTTTCACACGTTTGTAGAATTACGGTTTCCTTGTAGTATAAAAGGAACCCTACGACATTGAGTTCTATGCCATGTTTTCTCAAAGTTAATAGAATATAAAGTTAGTAATTCTCTGTGTTGTTCTTACTGCTTGTGTTAATATTCCGCGTTAACATCAAGTATACATTGTTTAGAGTTTCTCATATAGATAGTTTGGATTTATCCAAGGTATCTATTGTCTTACAAAGGCTGCTTAGATCCAGAACTTTGGACCTACAAGTGGTATTAGAGCCTCGCTGAGGGACTATGAGTAAGAAGAAACACAGATCCATACACCAAAACCACTCAAACACTCACCAAAATCCCATAAAGATGTCTAAACCTGCTGATGAATTCTCTAGCCATCACAGTGATTCTGATGAATCAAACCATGAAGATGCTGTCTCTGATAATGAGAAGCCAAAGCAACAACAGCAGATTGTGCCTGTGGCCAATATCAAACTCCCAATTCTTAAGAAGGAGGAGTATGATATTTGGGCAATAGAGATGGAACATTATCTGGAATACATAGATAATGATGTGTGGAAAGTCATACAGAATGGTAATTCAAAGAAAAGGATCTCTGTAGGCAAGGATGGTACTGTTAAAGTGCTTCCACCAGTCACTGCTGCAGAGATACATGCTGTGGAGAAAGAAAGAAAAGCTAGGACCATTCTTCTGATGGCCATTCCAAAGGAACACCTAAGAAGGTTCCATGGGATGGATGATGCCAAAGAGATCTGGGAAGCAATTCGAATCAGATTTGGAGGGAAAGCCAATTCCAAGAAAATGCAGAAGGCTATACTTAAACAGCAATTTGAGGCATTCACGGTGAGCAGTTCTGAAGGGCTTGAAAAGGGTTATGAAAAGTTCCAACACCTACTCTCTCAATTAGAAGCTCATGGTTCCCCTGTATCTACTGAAGATGCAAACCATAAGTTTCTTAGATCCTTGCCTTATGAATGGACAAATGTGACCATGAGCATGATGCTAAAAGAAGGTGTTGATGATTGGTCAATTGATGATTTGTTCAACAATCTTAGGGTTTTTGAACAAGACATCAAAGGAAGCTCAAAACCATCTTCAAGTGCAGCCAATGTTGCCTTTGTTGGACAAGGCAAGACCAGTACTAACAAAGTTAGTTCTGGCAGTTATGCTTCTTCTTCAAACAACATAAAGGAAAGAGATATCCCTGCTGGCTTTGCTGATGAAGTTCTCTACTCTCTTTTTGCAAAGAGGTCTGATGAAAAAGATCTCATCCATGATGATCTTGATCAGATTGATGATGTTGATATTGAAGAAATGGACATCAATTGGCAACTGGCCATGATTGCACTCAGGATGAAAAGATTTTTCAAGAAGACTGGAAGAAACATCAAATACAATGGAAATAAGCCAGTTGGTTATGATAAGTCAAAACTTGTATGCTGGAAGTGCAACAACAATGGTCACTTTGCTAGAGAATGCACAACAAAAGTGACTTCTGAAGAGAAGAAGAAGAGGAACTCCATGTATCCAGAAGAGGTGCACAAGACGGAGACAAGCCAGGTTGGTTTGCTGACAATGGATGATGGCATTATCAATTGCGTGGAGCACACTGAAGAGGAGGAACCTACCAACCATGCTCTAATGGCCATAAGCTCTATCTCTGAGGTATCTCTATGTTCTAAACTATGTATTGATTCATGCAATAATGTTAAAGCTATTTGTGATGAACAAACGAATCAAATAGAAGAACAGGAGATTAAAATACTTGCCTATGAAAATGGTGTTAAAACCTTAGAAGCTCAAGTTAATAAACTCGAAACACAACTAGCCAACTTAAATCAAAAACTTATGTTTCAGGCTAATGAAATATATGCTAAAGATGAAAAACTGAAAAAGTATAGGAGAATTGGTGAAAAAGCTCTTAAAGATAAAGAAGAATTACATCAAATAGTAGACAAATGGAAAAATTCTTCTCAAAATTTGTCAAAATTAATAAATAGTGGTATGAGCTCAACATGTAAAATTGGTCTAGAATATGAGATATAATCAGATAGTGAGGTTTTAAGCTATGAAGAAGAAATGGATAGAAGCATGTTTACTAGATCAGATACTGACTTGGCTGATTCAATTGTATATAGTAGATTCTTAAAAACTGATAACTACAAAGGAGTTCCACCTCCTTTAGGTGGAGACTATACTCCTCTACCTGAGAAAAAGTTTGATGAATCACTATATGTGTATGGTAAAAAAGGACCTCAAGTGCCTGAAATAAAGGTCTCAGAAGATAAATCTAGTGAATACTCTACCTGCCAATCTAATGAAAGTGAAGAGTCACTTGGAAACACCTCTGAGCCCTCTGAATCAGAACCTGAAAGTGTGTCAAGTGAAGTGTCAAGGTCAAATTCTGTTAAAAGAGATAAACCTGCTGTGTCTGAACCTAAACAAAAACCTGTTGAACCTAGTTGTGAAGCTCACTTAAAATCTCCTAGGCAACAAGCAAATAAACCAGATACACCTAAAAGGGAAAAGAATGATAAATGGAATAGAGTGTTAGGAGGAGGTTATGTGTTTACTCAGAAAAGATGCTTTTTCTGTAATAGCATTAGTCATTTGATAAAAGATTGTGAATTTCATGAAAAAAGAATGGCTAAAGAAAATGAGTTGAGAAAACAAAGAATAGTTAATACTGGTCATGTTGTGGCTAAACCTGTATGAAATAATGTGAATAGAATTAATCATGCTAATCAGTTTGTCCCTAGACAAGTTCTACTCAATACTGGTAACACAAATGTTAATTCTGCTTGTTTAAGGGTTAATACTGGT
>LBNU01037646.1:31231-50270 GCA_014162995.1 Artemisia annua
AGTCCACCATGTCTAACCCACATAAGGACTGGCTAATCCAAGAGCAAACGGCTCTAGGTAAAGATATCTCAAATCCGTTTATGGCTGACAATTTGCCAAAAATTGTATGGTATTCAACTCACCATATCTGTTATAGTGAAGAGTTAACTAGCCCACAAGGTATGGCTTGTGGTAAAGGCAGTGGAAAACCATAATTGGTAATCAACTCACCAAGATAATGATTATATTCCATCAAAGAGTTGGCTAGTCCGAAAGCAAACGGCTTTTGGTAAAGACAAATCAAATCCGTTGATAGCTGATGGTTTGCTAAAAATCGTATGGTTATCAATGTACCATAGTATCATACTAAAACATTGGCTACTCCAGAAGTGATGGCTATCTGGTAAAGAGACATCAAATCATTAAATTTTCAATGATTCACCTCTCACAGGAGTTCACACACCTGGAAGTGATGAGAATAGTATGAAACTTTTGATTTGATGTACATATTGTCAATGTTGCTGCAAAGATCAGATGATAATAAAGATTTGAAGGTTGCTGCAAAGATTTCAATATTCAACAAAAGTTGCAGCTCAACAATAATTCCAAAGGAGCTTACATTCAAAATCCGCAAAGCATTTCCGAAGAAAGAAAGTTGAAGATCATGGAGCATGAAGATCAAGTTAGGGGAGGATTGTTGGGAATTATTGTAACAGACTTAAAAGTCTGAAAAGCTTAGTTAAGTCGGGTAGATAGTTAAGTCTGCCAGTACTAAGTTAAGTCTGGCCAGTGATAGTTAAGTCTGTTTATGTTAGTTCAGTTAAGTCTATTTTGCTGAACAAGTTAGATAAGTTAGGAGATATTATAGGAAAGGATATGCACGCGGTTAGATATCTTAGGAGTAGATATGCATGCATCCTTTCACACGTTTGTAGAATTACGGTTTCCTTGTAGTATAAAAGGAACCCTACGGCATTGAGTTCCATGCCAAGTTTTCTCAAAGTTAATAGAATATAAAGTTAGTAATTCTCTGTGTTGTTCTTACTGCTTGTGTTAATATTCCGCGTTAACATCAAGTATACATTGTTTAGAGTTTCTCAAATAGATAGTTTGGATTTATCCAAGGTATCTATTGTCTTACTAAGGCTGCTTAGATCTAGAACTTTGGACCTACAATCGTTATCGTTAGGATTAAATGATGTTCTATGAGCGAAGGAACGTGAACCTACTGACCTTCTTGACCTAGTCCTAAGTTCTGGTCCTACCGACCTTTTTGACCTGTAATCAGACCTAGTTCTACGTTCTAGATTTTAGGTTAGAGGAAACATGACAGGGTCAACCAAGGGATATTCAACATTGTTGAGGCGAGGGTAATGATGCATGACATGACGGAAAAGGCGGGTTAAAAGCTTACCATATGGCAAGATCATAGTAGGTTTGCTACAGGCAAATTCCATTTTCTTGGCCATATAATATGCAAGATTATAGGGGACGGAAAGGGCGACACAATTAAGAATGTGACTAAGACAAGCAGGGACGTGATCACGGTTTCCTCCAAGACCGAAAAAATTCTCGCGAATAATTTCAGNAAAAGCTTACCATATGGCAAGATCATAGTAGGTTTGCTACAGGCAAATTCCATTTTCTTGGCCATATAATATGCAAGATTATAGGGGACGGAAAGGGCGACACAATTAAGAATGTGACTAAGACAAGCAGGGACGTGATCACGGTTTCCTCCAAGACCGAAAAAATTCTCGCGAATAATTTCAGTCATGGGTTTCATGTGATCGACAATTTCCTTAGTCAGGATTTGATTTTCACTAACGGGGAATCGGGAATAAGAGCCCCTTGGTGCACCTGATATTCAGGTTGATATCTATCATTTTGAACGATGGATCTTATCTCTTCTGGAGATGGAGGAATTATGGCGTATTTTCCATATGAAGGAGAACTCCTTGCAAGAGCATCAAGGCTCCATTCATGAGTGAATGTGCATTGCCCTTTAGTGGGAACGCCGAGGGCTTACCGAATGCGGGAAGAGAATATGAAATCATCTGATTCCGAATGGTGAAGTTAACATAAATTTCACCTTCAAGATTAGTGGTTAAGTTGAGAAGACTATAAAACTCAAGAACAAATTGTGGAACGATTTGTTCATCGACTCTATAGATGCAATCAAGGTTGACAAGTTGGAACATTGAGTTTAAATAGTTTATGTCGGTATAGTCCGCAAAGACCCGACGACCCTCATGGAAATATCTAGTTTCAACGTTTGTGAAAGCTTCTTTGATGGGTTCTGGATAATAATTTGAAAGTTCATGAATGTATTGTCTAGTGTTTTGGTGGTCAAGGCCGATGGCTTTAGGCATGTTTCACCTATCAACAATAATTACATAATTAGCCAGAATTTAATATTGATTTAGTTTTTGACATGTTTTAAAAACAAACTTTAATTATTTGGAATTAATACTTAACTTCACTTGTAAAGTATGTATTAACAATGTGGGATTAGGAGGTTGTTTCAAAATCATTTTCTTATATGGGATTTATCATGCTTCTAATGTATTTTTTGAAATTATATCCTTTTTACTAATGCAAACATTAATAAGTAATCTATTGTTATGATTGGATAGTGATTAAGTAACAAAATTGATAACCCCCAAATCTAATGACATGATTTCTAACTATGAAATAAAGAGAGATTAGACAAAGATAACTTACAATTAGTGTATAGGAGTGATTAGTAAACTTGGGTTTGAAACTTTGAACTTTTATGGTAATTTAGGAGGTGTTCTTCGTTGCCTTAAATGATAAGAATACAAATAAAGTTTGCTTTGCTGTGAACAAAAGAGAGGACCGTGTATATGATTAAAAGCCCAGACAGTCCCTTATCGATTAGGGACCGCCATTCGGTCAAGGACCGCCGGCAGAAGGTTGGCGTGTTTATGATGGTTTTTGATGTTTTGGTTCTAAAGAAAGATTTTTGATTAGGGACCGTGTTGATCATAGGTCACTTGTAATTTTATTAGGACACTAAGTAGACTCAATGCGCATGAGTAGGCTAAGGAATGGGTATGAAAAGGATCGATACGGAAGACATGGAATAGTAGTGAGAGTGATGAGATTCATGAACGGGACTTGAGTCGAGAGGGCTAGAAGTCAATCATGTAAATTTCAAGATAACTCATAGACGAGAACTAGAGAGCAAATAAAGAGTGAAGCAAATGTACATCGTCTATAGTGATTGATTGACGCGAAATTTGTTATAAATAATGGTTATGGTAAGACCATTATTTTTCCAAATAATTTGCTTGAATCTAAAGAAGGATAAGCATTTAGACAAAACATCTGATACTCACAAAGCATATAGCACATATTAGCATATAAGTATTATCTAGCATGCAAGCGAGTAATGATAAGTCACATAGTCATGTAAGCATGTAGCAAACATTTAAATAGCAATTATAATAGGCAAGATTGTAAGAAAACTTACATTGGCCTCTAGCTATCCTTAATAACACATTTCATAACATGTGCTGTATGTGATGCAAGACATGATGAAACTCACTTGGCGAATCACCCTTAAGAGTAGTTGCACATTCTAGGTGCACATTGTCTTGGTCTCTAGCTAACTTGGCCTTTAGCTAACTAAACATTTACATTGTCTTCTTTATTGGTCATTACTTCAAGACTTGTAGATTAGTACATCAACTAGATTGTTTGTGTGATTCTTGTCGGCAGCATTACCTACAACAAAAACATTCAAACTAGTAGTAAATGAATCTATTTAAACTAAGTGACTTTCTAACAACATGTTTTCATCATCTTTGGCTTGAACATTTCCTTGATGAAAGTCTAAAATATTTTACCACATATCATTTGCCACATTACAAAAAATAGTTTTGTCAAAACCAATTTTAGGCAAAGTTTTATAAACCAACATTTGAGCTTCAATGTCTAGCAAAAGTTTCTTATNTTATGAAAAGTCTTTGGTTCCAAATCGTTTTAAAACATGACTTTTGTATTTTAAGACATGGTATTGACTCAATACGCACGAGTAGGCTAAGGAATGGGTATGGAGTGGAATCGAGACAGAAGAAAAGGAAAAGACTCGATACGCTTGAATAAAGAGTGGATTTTGAGTCGAAACAGGAGAAAAGAAAAAGTAAAACGTTAAATGAGGTTCAAGGACGAGACTTGCATCGGAGAGGCTAGAAGTCAATCATGTAAATTTCAGGAAAAGTCATATACGAGAACTAGAGAGCAAATAAAGAGTGAAGCAAGTGTGCGTCGTCTATAGTGATTGATTGACGCGAAATTCGTTATAAATAATTGTTGTGGTACGACCATTATTTTTCCAAATAATTTGCTTGAATCCAAAAAAGGATAAGCATTTAGACAAAACGTCTAATAAGCACAAAGCATGTAGCACATACAAACATACAAGAATTATCTAGCATGCAAGCAAGTAATGATACATCACATAGTCACGTAAGCATGTAGCAAACATTCAAATAGCAACTATATTAGGCAAGATTGTAAGAAAACTTACCTTGGCCTCTAGCTATCCTTAATAAAACATTTCATAACATGTGTTGTATATGATGCAAGGCATGATGACACTCAATTGGCGAATCATACTTAATAGTAGTTGCACATTCAAGGCACAAATTGTCTTGGTCTATAGCTATCTTGACCTTTAGCTAACTAAACACGTACATGTCTTCTTAACCGGTCAATACTCCAAGACTTGTAGATTGGTACATCAACTAGGTTGCTTGTCTGATTCTTGTCGGCAACATAACCTACAACAAAAACATTCAAACTAGTAGTACACAAATTTGCTTAAACTAAGTTACTTTCTAACAACATATTTTCATTATCTTTGGCTTGAATATTTCCTTGATGAAAATCTAAAATATTTTACCACATATAATTTGCCATATTATATAAAGTAGTTTTATCAAAACTCATTTTAGGCAAAGTTTTATAAACCGACATTTGAGCTTCAATGTCTAGCAAAAGTTTCTTATGAAATTTTGATTTACGAAATCTATTCTCATTGATTAAAAATAATCAAATGAAATGACATGCCAAAGATCATGATTAATTGATTTCACATAACTTTCAAATTTATTTTTCCAAATGACAAAATTTTCATTTTCGAAAAATGGTGACTCATTCAAATAGATCCCTTCTAGATATCTTTCAGACTCCATAGATCGATTCAAGTTTTAAAGTACAATATACTCTAAAGATCTTGATAACCTAGCTCTGATACCAACTGTAGAAACTAAAGGGGGGGGGTTGAATAGTTTCATCGTTTCTTTTTAGTTGTTAAAACGTTTCGCCGATTTTAGGTTCGGTTAATATTCTTTTGCAAACTTATTGAATTCTAGTTGTTATGTGATATCAAATTAACTACTAGAAAACATAAGTAAACAAGTGAACTAAAGAGTAAGGAAAGAACACAACTAAGAGACGTGGCGATTTATAGTGGTTCGGCACGAAGCTCACTCTCCGTCCTACTCCACTCCCCGAGTACCACACTCGAGAGTTATCAATCACTATAACTGTAACACCCCAACCCGACAAGGGTAAAGATATCACAATAAATGGCGTCATTCAAAGCATACATAACCAAAACATTGAAAGTCTAGCATAATAATCAAAAGAGTAAGTCAACAAGACTTAACAATACAAAGTTCCAAACGGAAAGAAATAACCAACAATTTACAAAGGAAATCCAAAGACATAAAATAAAATGTTCCATAGTTTCAAGCTAAGAAATCAAAGGTTTGTCCACACTTGTTGCTCTCATATCCTAGCTAAAACCCCAACTCCTAGCTTAAGTACCTGCCGCGGAAGAAAAGAAAACGCGGCTGAGCTTACAAAGCTCATTGAACAGATATACAAGTAACAAACAACAATAAAGAGAATAAAAGAATAAGGAACGAATCAATCACAAGATAATACTTACAAATTTAATATGAGTGAAGAGGAGTTAATGAAAACAGTTATAAATAGATTAAGAACAGGTTAAGATTTAGGTTTGGAAAATTCAGTATTTTAGTCCCGTGCCCAGAACAAAACATATCATAATATAAATGGTCTCATATGAAATTCAGATGGGAGACCTCCAGAATTATCATATCAGAGGGGTGACCTCAAAGGGTTGTGAAGGACGTGTATGCACGCAGCATCAATCACCAGATAATACATATCAATAACAAATAACAGATCTAGGATGCACCCATACGCCCCCACAGAATACAGTTGGCCATAATAAATAAATAAAGCGCACATAACATATAACAAAAGGGGACGGTGTGGAAAATCACTCGACCACACAGGAATCATAACATCAGTGCATTAATGTTAGGGACATGGAACCCCCATGCCTAGTGATAGCCCAGGTCTTAATACTGAATAAATCAAGTGTAAACAAATATTTTCATAGCATACAAATCCAAATAGTAATGGGTATCATAGCAATGGCTTAGGGAATCCTAATAACAAAGATTCATATCAATGGTTCAAGGTTTTCAAATGTTTAAGTGTTATAAGAACTGATTTTGGAAGATTTAGTAATTTATCATAAATCATTTTCATCCTAAAAGAAGTTTCCAAGAACAGGTTTAGCAAAGTTTATTTAAAACCTTCATTCAGGAAAACAACATATTATCATATTTCAGAATTTAGTTAACACTTAGATTATCACAAAGAGTTTCAGAAGATCATAAAATCAATGAACCACTGATGTCAGATGTACAAAGGTCTAAGGATCATAAAGTGACAAAGAGGAAAGAGTAGGAGTCAAAGGAAACCTTACTGAAAGGTTGGAATATCTGTACCTTATTCGGGAAAAGCAAAAGACAAAAGGAAATAACACAGGAACAACCGGATCACTCCTTCTTCACACCTAAAGGAGTAGAAGTCATAATTACAAAAGGTTCTTATAGTTCTGATAACTGATTTTTGATAACCTTTCCCTTTTAAGATACTTTCCAATTTTAGCAGCTTTTCATAATTAGTAACTTTCCATTTTTAGTTAGTTTCCATAGATAGCAGTTTTCCATAATTAGAAAGGTTTAATATCAAGAAGTAAGTTTAAATCATTTGTTTAACATTATTATGGAGTTTAGGGTTCATTTTAGCAAGTCATATTAAGTTTAGGGTTAAAATAACTAACTTTCCATATTTTAGGGTTTAAGTTGTAATTATGCCATAGTTAAGGGTTTATTATGCAAATATTACAAGTTTTGACATTTTACACAAATTATTCATAAGTTAACAATATCAAACCCTCAAGTTTACAAATGTTACATTTAAACCCTTTATTTAATAAAATTTCAAATAAAACCTTATTATATATTTAATTTACAAAAATAATCATAACAATTTCATATTGGCACATTAACCCCTTAATTTCCAGAATTTACACAATTTATCCTTCACATTAAATACATACGAAACACCCTTAATTTATATAATTTACAAAACAGGTCCTTCTATTTTAATTATTTACAATTTGAATTACATATATATATATATATATATANAGCCCATTCGATGGGCAAGCAAGCCTTATAAATTTTCTCTTGTAGAGGATCGATGTTAACATATGCTCCATACGTCATTTTGTTATGCCCATTTTTTTGGATAGAAGACCTGTGATAAAGAGGTTAGCTTGTGAAAATGTGAACATATTATAATTATTCAAGTTATAGTAAACTAACCGGCTTTGAGCACTGCACATTAGCACAACATATTGTCCATTGTTTTGTAAAATTCTAAAGAAGATGGCAATTTGTTTAGTAAAATCATTGGAAGCCAAAGCTAACAACCCAAACGGTCCAAATTTTCCTTTCTTTGAGGCTCCCGATGGCCGGGTTCGCTTCTTAAAATTGTTTTCCAAAAAACTTTGAACGTTAAAATAAAATAATTAATGATTAACGTGATATATTTTTAACAAAATAATTGGAAACCCATTATAAATTGGTCATGTATTATATATAAAAAGAACAATCATAAGTATCATAACAAATTAATTGCATGATGGTTTTATTCGAATTTCGAAATAAAACTTCTTTGTACACAATGTTTGTTGTGGGGTTAGTGTTATTCGCCATATTTGTCACAATTAATTTACATATGATGTGTCAATTCAAATTAAAAATGTTAAAAAATATAACTGAAATCCTCACCGCATTAGGTTTATCTCATATTTCTCACGCATAGTAGAGAAAACTTCTAAGTTCTAACTGATCCTGCATTCAGTCACACAATAGCTATTTAGCTCCTCTACTAATAGTGTTACTATGGTACTTGTAATATTTTACAATTATGGCTGTCCATCCAGAACACTCATATTGATTGAAACCTATTGAGTTTTTGCACATCTATCACAAACTATGTATTCAATAATTAACCCAGATATAATTTTATAATCTAATATCAAAAGTAATTATCTAATATCTTTATATTAGAAGCAACTTAGGAGGTTACAAACACTTGACTTTTACTCATAAAAGTCAACATATAAAGCACATAAGCTAACTCTGAGCCACACCATTCAAATAATTGCTAAATGTAGTTCCATACACTGAAATTTTCTATAACAATGACTGGTTTGTATAGGTTTTTCTATAAAAAAAAATTATATGAAATTGTCCATTATGAAAGACAAATTTTATTCTTTATGTTATATCTAGATATCAGTTCCTAATGCTAAAACGTACAGAAGTAAAAGCTTTTGAAAGCAAAATAAGAAAATAGACGCATACATAGCGATGCAATTTCATTGCATTACAAACATGTAATTATGTTGATGTCTTTCGTTCAAAAAATGATGAAGTTCTTATGTTTAGGTTGCAGTTGGAACTTTACAGGTGAAAAAAATAAAACCAAAAAACAATCAAACAGAAATTCGTATAATTGATCCTCGTTCAAAGCTGTTACTTTAAGCATCAGATCAAACGCCTTATTGATCTCGGAAAATGGCTCTGCATGTTTTATGAACTTCTCTAACACATGTTCCTAAAACAAATAAACCAAAACTTGTTAAGTTTTCAATCATCGACTTTTAATTAGTATTTTCTTTTTTGGTAAGAATGGTGAATTTATGGGCTAATTACCTTGTTCATATACTTTTCGACCACAGAAGAATTATCAGATCAATGCTTATAGTTTCCAAAAGAGGTGACCTTTAGAGTCCTTTCGTTCAATTATAGGGATATGAGCAGATGAACATGAATATGAACATGAAGGAGGGATACATTTACAGTGTGATCTGGAGCATCATCTTGCTTGCACATGATCCATGGGACACCCTTTTTAGACCCACAATAGGAACATATTAAATAAACCAATGTAAGGTATAATTCAGGTTTAAATGCATGATGATTAGGTGGAAACAATACCTGGATGTATTAACTTGTTTCATAATGAAAATCCATTTTATCAATTAAAAATACACTGGGGGTCTTCAACCCGTTACCTTGTAATCTAAACTTTATATGTTAGTTTGCCCGTTTGATCTATAGATATAAAACAAAACCCGAATCGACACATTTTATATGGATGGTTAAAAATAACCACAAAAACCATAAATGTAACATTGAAGACTATGTTTAAAAGCTCATTACTTAATGGGCAGTCAACAAATGGCACATCTGTTATCAAGGTCATCTTACACTTCTCATACCCGGGCACATAAAAAAGAGGAATATCTTCTTTACCACTTCCATATGCCATGAATACAATTGAGTATGCAGTCATAATCACGTAAGGTGGTATACAATACTATAAGAACACAAATATTTGATATGCCTTTACAACTGTAGACTTTCCATGTGCCTCGTGACCAATAGTACCTGTTAAGACGGACAACAAACTATTAGTACTACAAATGCAGGGTTGACAAAGACATCCAGATTTAAAGAAATTTAGAATCACTCACCGATATTAATTGTAACTTGGTGAGATATAACCTCTGGAGAAAGTGGATGTATCATTCTAATTTCCATACATATGAAGGAGTTTTAAACTTTGGTGAATACCTTTCTTGAACCTAAAAAGCTATATATCTCAAGCGACACTAAACCTGCACAACACAAACATAGTTAATAGCAAATAATTGAAGCGACAACATTTACGTGACAGCTTTTTTTTACGACCATTGCTAATTTAGAATTCGTCAATTCAATAAGCTCATTCTTAACATCTTATGAGTTCATTGCTAATCTAAGAATTGCTACTTGAAAAGACGGTGCGAGGTGTTCCTCACTTCTTTTATGCCAACCTCAAAGGTGCAATTAAACACCACGTCCAAACACAATTTGTCACTTTCTGTTGCTAAGATATAGTTAAATTTAAAAAAGACTGTAATTTACCTTGATGTTGTGGGGAAAAACAGGTCCTGCAGTGAAAGTATCAGAAGGTACCACCCACCATAGCTTGCACACTTTGGCACTTCGTTGAATCAACGTAAAATAAAATAGCTACACACCAATAATATCCATGTTAAATGTATTCAAGGTAATAAATACAGAAAATGTGGCACCATATGATAAAATTTCTTAAACGTCTTGGATACTTGCTTCAATTGAGGGTAAATATGTAAATGTGAATCTACAAAAAGTAAACAGCTTGAAAAAACCATTCTCAAACTGATTATTGAAAACAGTTTCTTTCACTGTAGGATAGCTTATTGGATTTGGAAAGAGTTTCAATACCTGCAGCGTTAATCACCAAAAGAAAAAATTAGCAATCACTTGGTCGTTCTGAAAATTAGAATCTAGTTGGCGAATAACTATTCCTGAGATTCGTATGCACCGCTGGTTCCAGGCTCATCTTCCACGTTATTTGTATGTTCCTCCAACAGATTCATACTGTGAATATCTGTTTACAACCTGAGTAATGCAATATTTGTCCATTTAGTTCCTCACAGTACGTACTTGCATATATTATACCATTAAATTTGTCAAACCATCCTTATCCAAAGTCATCAGTCACTCTCTTTTAAGTAATGTAAACCACAAAAAGATCAGGTCTTGGGCACCTTTGGTAAATCCATATCTCCAAGCTCAGATTTCCGCTTTTTATCCAAGATTTACACATAAAGTCAATTTTGTAATTGGTTTTTGTTACCTTGTCAATTCTCAAGATGGCTTCACACTCTAATTTTGCCGTAACAATTTGTTGGCCTCGCATTCTAATGAGATGAATCGTGCATAATAAACTTTTAAACATGATTATTAGAATATCTTGCCTGGTTATATGCTAAGCTCTCTCCAAGGTAAATTACTCGTTCATCTCCAAAGTTGTGACCTGCGAAAATGGGAAATTGTTAAAATATTGGAGATTATGGAGGGTATAAGATAAGGTTTATAAACTATTCCTTGACTCATAATATCGTTTATGGTATCTATTTGAATGTACTCAACATGTCAACATTACTGAATGACCTAAGTTCTTTGGTGAAATCATGGAGTAGGAGTTTAGATTCCCTTTCGATCTTTGCACCGCTGCAATGCACATGCCAGATTGTGACAACTTCTCTTTTCATCTCATGACAGATTGTGACATAATGCAAGTGGCTGAGGTGCAAAAGTGCACTTCCCATCCACCGATACTTCTCTGACTCGATGTCTATATCTGATATTAGTCCAACAAAAAGACAATAAGAAAACAAACCCCGGATGGTTATGTTAAAAGTACTACAATTTGTACTTTAGATGAAGGAATGATTCTGCAAGTATAGAAGTTTAGTTACGCTGCATCAGCTGTATACACACACAAATGAAAAAATGTAAAGATAATGCACACGCAAAATGCAAAACGATACCTCGTGTATTATGCGATGTGGTATTGCCAGACTCCGGCTGCTTAACACTGGCATATGATACATTAGGCATTGAGTGCTCCTGTCACGTATTTTAGACAGTATGCTGTTCACTTAGATCCACCGACGGCACACTGGTCTATTAGGATCACGTGGGCCAACATCACTCTCCGTAGGGCATTTTCCTCTGTGTATGGCCATCAGTCTTTCCGAAAGTTGCATGCCAGGTGTACCGCTGGGAGGTACCTATAGCTGTTCCAGCGGCTCATCAGAAATACCAGGTACAAAACACGAGTATAGAGTAAGATGGCCATGTGTTTGTAACCTTGTGAGTGGCAAAGCGTATATGTGAATAAGCATGGTAAAGAACAACATTTGAGAAAGACAAATGCCTAACCTGCTGAAGTACATCTCTCTCCATCGTGGCGCAAAAAATTAGGTTGTTACATTTCCGAGAAATTTAAAACCACAATGTAACATCAACTTGTATATTTGTTAATAGACTTGCTAACTTTTTTCCGCCCATCAACATAGTATTAATGTCAAATAAAAAATTGTCTCCATCGAATCTATGTTTCAATAAATCTCTTAATTGGTAGTGATTGTATTTGCATGCATACCTCGATTATTTGTCTTCGCAGGCAATTGGATGAAATGCGTTTGAACACCAATTTCACATCTACCTCCGAGTAAAACTACATGGGAATCAAATGTAAAGTATATAATACAACCAAATAAAACATAAGAATAATAAGATATATCATATGGCATTCAAGTAATACTGATTGTTTCTAGTTTTTGGTAATGTAATTATCCTTTTGCTGCTTGACCCGCAAGTAAGAATACAAACCACTTTATATTATGAGCCATTTAGCAACCTAGCATGCTAATATATATTCCTTCAAGATCTTTTTTTTTCTGATTTTGCCTATATATGAAACGAACATGATCATGGAAGAGGGAAAGAATACCATGGAGACCGGGTTTTTATAAACTGGCTTTATGTGGACATCACCTTCATCGACTTCTCCATCAACAACAAATTCTTCTTCCTCATCTTCATCCTCCAGCATATCTGGAGTTATTTCAGCAACGACAATTTCACGTTACAAACTATATAGAAATTTACCTGGTTTTGCTGGAGCATATTAAACTGATGTGCATATGTTACACATAACAATTGCGGAAAATTGCACTCACTTTGAGGAGATTGGTAGTCGATTCCATCACATCACTATAGTTTTCCTCAAACTGATGGACTGGTCACATGAATCCGATTGAGATCATGGATTCATAGTCCTTATTGTAAATCCATTGCATGTTTCTCCTACACATCTGAACAAAGGAGAGGCCAATTATAATCCAAAAGTTAATATGCATGAATGTCACTTCAATAAAAAAAAATTAACTAAAATAAATAGCCATTTACAAATTGAGAAAAAAAAAACCTTGATCATCATTTTTCTTGCAAACCTGTGATGAAGAAAACATAGAAACACGTAAACTGATCAAATTTTGTTGCAAAATCATAACAACCCATTACCAAAACTTCTTCCCAATTGCAGTGGCTTACTTATAAGTGCTTTTTACAACAAAAATCACCCTAATTACTATAGACTCCAAAAAATCAAAGCATACTTCAATAAACAAACAAAACATGTAAAAAGTAAATATAAGAGTAATTACCTCAAAGTCTTCAGGCAATTGAAACTCAAAATAAGCATTTACAATAGCCATGTACAAATTGAGAAAAAAAACCTTGATCATCATAGTTTCTTGCAAACCTGTGATGAAGAAAACATAGAAAGATTAGATTCACCACCATTAGGGTTTAAGGAGCAACAGAGAACTATAATGAAAAAAAATACAACAAAAAGTAACATACAATAAAAAGATCGGGTATTTTAAGACAGATAAAATAAAGGTGCCACAATACAACCGTCACAGGGCCTGCGTTGCATGTTTTATACATGGTGATCAATATCAAAAACATAAACCGTCCTCTTAATGACATCTTCTTTTTGTTACAAACACGGATGGTTATTTATATGATCACAGTAAAATAAAAAAAGCCTCATGACCAAACTTACCATGCTACTTCCATAGAACACAGTATTCTCAAACCTGCACACATAAAAAGAAGATCATCGTGAGAGAATTGAGGAAAAGAAAGGTCGAGGAAAAAAAAATTAGGGTTTGGAGAGAAAATATATTATGAACGAACGTGAGATTAGGGTTTTAAGTTGTAGAGATATATTAGGTTTATGAATATCTATTAGAGAACGCATTAGTTATTAAATCATGACATAATTGTTTTCAATTATCAAATCACAATAATTCACATGCTCCACTGGTTGACACACTTGTGTGTGCATGCCAAGACCTGGGTTCAAATCTTGCATATGTCATTTTTTGGAAAAAAAAAATCTGAAATTACTACATATGTAAAAAACGAATTTAAAAAATAATAAAAAAAATTCGAATCCATGGTGCCACGTGGCAACTCAGCCAAATTAAAAAAATGTAAATAACAAAAATAAAAGATTGCTTACATGGCAACAATGTGATGACATGGCAGAAAAATGAATTACTGGGCAATGAGGTGGCATTAATGACGTCATACGCCTCCTGTTATATATAATATAGAGATATATATATATATATATATATATATATATATATATATATATATATATATACTATATAATTATATTAATGTATATATATATTATATATAATGTATATATAATATTAATGTTATATTAACCTATACATGTATATATATATATATATATATATATATATATATATATATGATTCTATATATAAATTATATAATATATATATAATATATGATTTATATATATATTATATATATAGTATATATATATATATATATAATAATATATATATATTTATATATAATATATTATATATATATATATTAAGTATATATATAACATTTAGCCCTTCTAAAAATATCATTTACACTTAATACCCTCATTTTTATTATTTTTACGATTTTCCCCTGGTCCAAATGAACTTATAAAAATAACCCATAAGTTTGGAAAATTACAAAACACCCCCTACCATTTTAATATTATAATCGGTATAAACAAAAACCCCAAAATACAAACCCTAATTTTTCCCACATCATCAAATCATTAATACACAATCATTATGTCATTTATTAACCCACAAAATCAAAATAAACCCTAACCCTAGCGAATTTGATTTTCTTTTCCCTTTTTCTTTAATTCGACATACAAAATAAATCCAAACAATTATTTTAGGCTTCAAATAAATAGATGACAAATTTATTCAGATCACATATGTATTATAACATGTCGCACAAATCAGATCTTGCCCTAGAAAATTCATATAAGCCGATTTGCATAATTTCCATAAAATTAGGGTTTTCTTTTATTTAAAATCGCCAAGCCTTAGATAACATGCATGGATCATTTTCAACATTTTATACAGGTAATATATGATAGAAAGGATGATACAAAAATACCCAATGTGGTTAGGATCGAATGGAACAAGTGGAAGCAATTTTCCCCTTCTCGGCTTAATTTTACGAACACAAAACAAATGCAAATGAATCCCCAATCACTCCAAAACCTTTCCCACTATTTTTCTAGTCTTCACCACACTAGAACGCGTCCATGAAAAATAGTGCTAACCCTTGGAAAAATATTTAGCCGCCGGTTTGATTTTTCGATGGAATTAGGGTTTTTTAAATTTGTTTAAAATGAGAAATAGGTTAGATAAAATATATAGAATATATGGCAGAGGTTTTTGGCCGAAACTTGGGCTATGAGATGGACCAAAATCAGTTTTTCAATTTTATCCATAAATAACTTATGTAATTTATTTAAATGGTATGTACAAAATATTAAATCATTTGGACCCTTTATTTAGGCTTAGGCGTGCACAAGTATTTTTTTATGAGTTCAAATATTCAAAATATTCATACAAAAATAATGGTGGTCATATGTTGTTCATTTCCAAGTTTTTGTGATTTAATTTGTATTTTATTTAAGTGTTTAATTAAGTTTTTTAATTCATAGTGGTATTTTGGTCATTTTACACCTTTAGCAAATTTTAGGTTTTACAATATCAACACACTCCTTCAGGCGGAGCAATCCGTACACATGCTTACACAAGGTTTAACTAAGCATAATTTCGAGTTGTAATCATAGCTAGAACCAATCTACTCCAAGGCCTACGTGGCCACACGAACAAGCACTCTTGTCCTACTTGAATCTTCACCCGATCCAAGCCTTCACATAATTGACACACTTGGTTCTTTACCCGAACCAAGTGTTAGGTCACCATATTAGTAAACACAAGAATTCTTATAAGAGAAATGAGATGAGAATTAGACTTGGTTGATTAAGATCAATATGAAAGATGAAAGAACAAGAGTTTCCTTAAGATATGAAATTAACCAACAATATTACAAGATATATGATGTCCTATTTATAGGAGAGGATTAGGGCAACATTCCCTTCATTCCTTTCTTTCTTATTCGTGGGCTTCTAAGCCCATTGGACATCTATTGTAACTTAAACATGTAACCATACGATTACACATAACACATGGATAATAAGGATAATTCTAGTAACCTATTACATTGACTGAAATGACCGAGACTTGACTGAATAGTTTAAAACTATGATCCTAACAATCTCCCCCTAAGGATCGGTCATGAAGGATTGTTGAAGGATAGAAGTTCGTTACGGTCATCGAGGTTGCTTGACGTCTTTGTCTTTGAACTTTAACTGTTGACATTTGTAGCTTTAGACGTCTTCAAAATGATTGTAGTAGAAGTGATTCATCATTCTTTGTTCTTTGTCTTTGTTGATGTGAAAATGATAGATGATGTTGTAATCCGCCATACGTCACTTTCGGTGTCTCCAATGAATTCGCTCCGTTCCGACATGCTCATACATCTTTGACTGTGTTGTAGTTATGCATTCGTAGCTCTTTGTCTTTGTTGTTGAAGATTCATGATTGTTGTCGTAGAATCTTTTCTTTAGACTGTGATGTTGCATCGAGCTTTCTTTGGCATTTGAGATGTATGTATGAGCATGTGGAAGTTGGTGTTCAAGATGGCATTTGTACCTGAAATAAAACAGTTAGCAATAATACAACCGGTACTTACAGGTCTGAACTAGAATTCATAAATAGCATATTGTGAAGACTCCTTCTAATTCGTGCCAAGGCCGTTCCTAATCGGATACCCCCTAAGGAGCTTACACGGGCACATCTAAGTACACCCACGATTAGGTGAGTCATTGGAGATCACCCCACGACTGTAGACCGTTTGAAGCCATCGTAAACACTAAGCGTAACCCACGAGGAATTACCGAAGTGACCTGCTGTCAGGGCTGTTTGATGTTGACCCTGGCAGGGTTTCCGTTCAATCATTCGAGAAATACCTAAGTAAATCCCTCATGAACGTTCTAGGCAGATTGCTAAGATCTGCGAAGGACTCGATAATTTACAATTGGTGTCCATTGATGTAGAACAACCAATGTAAGTTTACTAAGTGTACCTAAGAGATCTTTGATGTATCTCGTGGCTCTAGACTCAATTAGTGCAACTTATGGTTTCCTATGCAGAGATTGGGGCAGGGTCTCCTGTTTCAATATCAACTGACTCTAAGAGAAGGTCGATAGATTACAACGGTTCCCCGTGAGAATGAAACAAGCATCTTTTGAGAGATACTCGAGTGGCTAGAAGGTTAAAGTGCATACGTCACTGGGTCCATGACGTCTTTTATCTTCAATACAGGTGTCGCCTTAGCAACAACCAGTAGCATATGAATTGAACCCGGTGTCTGCCCTAAGGTTGAATAATTTGGAGGGCTCATTTCTTTTCACCCTTTTCATAATGTTTCTTTTTAATTCTTCAACCCCTTCTTTCTCCGTTTCATTCATTTCTCCTTTTTCGAATCATACCTAAGGACTTCTAAATACTAACTATTGGTGATGTCCTTGGGTAGATCCCTCCGGTTTAGGCGGATCATAGGACGGTTATTCCTAACCTTAGTCACCTTATAACTCCATGACTATCCTAGTGATGCCTTTTGAAACCATTCATTTGAAAATCTCTCAAAGTGTTTGTGAATAAAAAACATTTTATAACACTTTGAGGGTTTTATTTTCTTATGAAATACTCCCCCTCCACATGTGCTTATGAATATTTTGCGGAAAATAACACATGCGGGAGAAGTTAGCACTTTAGAATTGATCCACTCTTAATAGACATGTACCCGAGGGACACGGTTACGTTGCTTAGTTAAACGGATGCATTGTCAGTTTTTAGGTGACAACTAGCCCTAATAACTACCTTGAAGTTGTAAACATTCCATAAAGGAAGTTAGACCCGTCAATGTAACGTCTAGAAAGAGTTTCTCGAAACGGTACAATCTACTCGGATAAATCCTTTCGAATACTTACGGTTTTTGTTTCGTCAATTCTTGGGTCATTACTGAGTCGAGCTCGAGTGAGATACAATTTTGCCACATCATATTTTAATCATTTTCTTCTTCTCCCCCTCAAAAATAGCATATCAAGTGTTGTTTTTGCAAACGATTTTGATTAAAATATGCTTTTTGAGTCTTATAGGGATTTATCATCAAAGATTTGAGATTTTAAGAACGATGTTTTGGTACAAGTACTCCCCCTCAACTTGTGGATACTCATTGAGGTGAAATACTTGTCTTTTGAGTAGAATTGTGAAAATCTGAAAAGTTTTAATAAATTCTACTCAAAAGTAAGAAGCCTTCGCTCCTTATCTTAGGATTGTAGCACTGAAGCGTACCACAGGGTCCTTTCTTTACAAGGTATGGGTTGTGCACTGTTATGTGTACACAAGCCTTAATGATTCACAATTAACAAGAATGAATTAGAAATTATGAAATGTTATACCAACAGCTTAAGTCTGAGATGAAGTTAAGGCATTGAAGTCGGTGAACTTTGCATTGGGCCTCTGAAATGTTAGGATCGGAAACGATGGACGAACCCCGATATAACTTTCCAGCCTCCTAATCTGCTCCCTCCGGTTGAACCTTTCTTCAATGGCATGGATGAAGTTCTTTACCATTCTTCGTGTGCTAGAATTCCAATGGGTATTCTTTCCTTCTTTCACCTTGTTTAGATCGTCCGTCAATCTCTCCACTAAACCATCACGAACTCGTTG
>LBNU01037646.1:56090-67320 GCA_014162995.1 Artemisia annua
ATCATTTGTACTCTCATTGGTCCGCACAAATCCATATGTAATAACTGAAGAACATGATCCGTACTGGGTTCTTGTTTTGAAGCAAGATGTGCACGTTTGCTATTCCCTTGTTCACAAGCAGGACAAAGGTGATCTTTAGCGTATCTGAATCTGGGGAGTCCTTCAACCAATTTGTGTCGAGCCAGATCAGTCATGGTTATGAACTTGAGATGTGACATTCGTTTGTGCCATATAAGCTTTCCAAAGTCATCACGATCGTTGTTCGGGTAACATAGTGCACCAAAGACATGAAGGTGTTGAACATTGGGCTTATGTTTGTGGACAAGTTCATAGGGTGTGCGATTGTGTCGTTTGTTGATCATACATCGATTCTGGGTATAACATGCGGTTGAGACGGCTTCTACCCAAAGATAGTCTGGTAGTTGTGCATTGATCAGCATTGTGCGGGCGGCTTCTACTAAAGTACGGTTTCGTCTTTCTACCACGCTGTTTTGTTCAGGAGTCCGAGCAATAGATGTTTGATGATCAATACCTACCTTCTCAAAATAATCCCTAAGGGTTTGGTTCTTAAATTCAGTTCCATTGTCTGATCTGACGATTCTGACGGTGTTTCTAAGCTGAACTTGAATTTTGGTGAGAAAAGTGACTATCATGGATGGAGCTTGGTCTTTAGTACGAAGAAAGTAGACCCAAGTCCATTTTGAGAAGTAGTCTACTATGACAAGAATGTAACGTTTCTCGTTGATCGTTTGTACTCTCATTGGTCCGCACAAATCCATATGTAATAGCTGAAGAACATGATCCGTACTGGGTTCTTGTTTTGAAGCAAGATGTGCACGTTTGCTCTTCCCTTGTTCACAAGCAGGACAAAGGTGATCTTTAGCGTATCTGAATCTGGGGAGTCCTTCAACCAATTTGTGTCGAGCCAGATCAGTCATGGTTTTGAAGTTGAGATGTGACATTCGTTTGTGCCATAACCATGATTTTGTAGATTCGGCCTTAGAGAGTAAGCAGATGGGAGAGGAAGCAATCATATCAGACATTGAAATGGTATAAAGACTGTTGCTGCGAGTGCCGGACATTAGATCGTTCCCTTGTAGATCACGTACGAAACAAGTTTTCTCCCTGAATGCAACTTCTAAGTCACCGTCACAAAACTGACCGACTGAAAAGAGATTGTGACCAAGACCTTCAACATAGTATACACGGCTGATTTCAATATTCCCACTGACATAATCTCCATACCCCATAATAGCAGCGAAGTGATCATTCCCGAATCTGACAGTACCAATGAACTTTGATACAAAGTTTCTTAACAGTTTGAGATCGCCTGTCATATGTCGGGTACATCCGCTATCAACAATCCAGAGAATGATTTGCACCACCTGCATCACACGAAGGAGACGACGATGGCACAATGGTAAGGGTGGAACCCGATGAAGTAGTGGGTTCCGGTTGGTTAGAAACACATGATATAACAACTTTAGGAATCCAAGCAAAATTATGCATCTTAGTTAACCAACGCTGCCACTTCCAACTAGATTGCGCTTTCTTCTTAGTGAATTCGCTAAGTGAAGGCAAGTTCTTAGGATTGCTGGGCTTAACTACAGGGGTAGCAACTACATCCTCAGAAACTACAGGGGGCGTTAATCCTAGCTTAGATTTGGAAGCAGTAGTGGGCCTAGATTTTTTGCCTTTTGTAAGTTTCTTAAGACGTGTTAAAAGAGAAGTAGCAACACACTTAGAGTGATCACCAGATAGCATAGATTTACGACAAAACACACAAGATGCATTAAACGATAAAGAAGTACGAGATACATCATTCGTTACAGACAGATTCGGATTACAAGTTGCCAAATCACAATCTAAATCTATAGTAACATGATTATTATTCAAATTCCTAGGGTGAGCTTCTACTTCCATAGCTTTTAAGTTCTCTCTCTTACGTCGCAAATTCCTATTCTTCTTTTTCTCTTTTTGGTGCTTGGATCTGCTAACGCTAGGAGGGATAACTAGTCCTGGAGAGGTGGAAGAACTCATGTTAGAATTATGAATAGCTGTATCCTTACTAGTGTTATCTGTCCTATGTTTTTCTGGTGCAACAATCTTAGTATTTGCAGACTTTTTCTTTTCTAGATTTCTAATTTTCTCCTTCAATTCAATAATGATGTGCATTTTGTCCTGAATGGTGCTGTCAAGCTTTCTGTTTAAGTAGAAATATTCATCTCGACTCTTTTGCCAAAAATCTGTAACTTCTTGCAATTCAGCAATCTCTTTTTCATATTTGGAAATCTGACTTTTAAGTTCCTCATTTTCATTTGAAAAAGATGTCGAAGTTTTAAGATTTTGCAATTCAAGTTCAAAAACAATACTTTGGTTTTGACACCATTCTAGTTTTTTGTTGAGTTGAAAGATTTCATCTGAACGTTTTTTCTGCACATCATCATTTTGTTGTCGGAAACTCATGTTCTCATTTTTTAATGTCTCAACAGTTTTATTCAACAACCCAATATCATCACAGTGTTCAAAAACAAGCATGTCAGTACCACATTCATAAAGAGAATTCATTACCACAGATATAATATCATAATCGAGGACACGTTCATAATCGAGTGCACGTCTTTGAGTGAAATTGAGAAATTTTAACGAACATTCTCCCCCTCAATATTTGGTCGTAAAAATATGGAAAATTTTGAGAGACCAAAGTGTTGAACGAGATTGTGTGCTTGCATTTGTGAACTAAATGCAATAAAAGTACGAAACGAAATGAAAGAAAATCTTTTTGTTGTTTTTATGGTTTTTCAATTTTTTCTTTTGTTTTTGAATAAATATTTACAAAAGATATTTTTGGTGTTTGACTCCATTAATTGTTTTCCAGAAGAGATTTTAAATCATCTGGAGTCAAACAACGCATACCAATTCGGTGAACGAGTTCAGTAAACCTAGCTGGTGGTAAAGGTTTAGTGAACAAGTCTGCCAATTGGTATTCGGTACCCACGAAGTATAACTCTACTGTACCCTTCTCGACATGCTCCTTGATGAAATGATATCGGAGATCGATGTGCTTAGACTTGGAATGTAGAACCGTGTTGCAGGAAATAGCAATGGCACTTTTTGAGTCACAGTACATCGGAATCTTCTCGAATGAGTAGCCATAGTCCATCAGCTGCGTACGCATCCAAATGATTTGAGCACAGCAGGCAGCCATAGCCACATATTCTGATTCAGTAGATGAGAGTGAAGTGCAGTCCTGCTTCTTAGATTGCCAAGACACAAGCTTGTCTCCAAGAAACTGTAAACCACCAGAAGTACTTTTTCGTGTATCCATACACCCTGCATGATCAGCGTCTGAAAAAGCAATTAGTTCAAAACCAGAATCCTTCGGATACCAGATCCCCATGTGAATGGTTCCTTTCACGTATCGAAGGATTCGTTTAGCCTCATTGAGGTGACGTTCAGTAGGACGCGACTGATAGCGAGAGCACATAAACACAGCAAATACAATATCCGGTCTGCTAGCGGTTAGATACATGAGCGACCCAATAATACTTCGATATTTTGTGGGGTCTACCATTTTCCCATGTAAATCCGCATCTAACTTAGTTGTGTTTGACATTGGGGTATTTTATGTGTCACAACTGGTCATTCCATGTTTCTTTATTATTTCAAGAGCATATTTTGATTGACTTAGGAAAATACCACGGGGAGATTGATGAACTTGTAATCCTAAAAAGAACGTAAGTTCACCCATCATTGACATTTCAAAATTTAGTTTCATTAATTTTGCAAAAGCTATTTTTTGTTAGTAGATGCAAAAATAATGTCGTCTACGTAAATTTGTACGATTAAAACATCTTCCCCGTGTCTTTGGATAAATAAAGTTGGGTCTATCAAACCTTTGGTAAAACCATTAGCAAGTAAGAAAGCAGTAAGTTTGTCATACCATGACCTGGGGGCTTGTTTGAGACCGTAGAGAGCCTTCTTAAGTTGATAGATATGGTTCGGATGCTCTGGGTCGACAAATCATTCTGGCTGACTGACGTATACTTCCTCACGTAACTGACCATTCAAAAATGCTGTTTTGACGTCTATTTGGTACACGATCATGTTTTTGTGAGCAGCGTATGCCAGAAAAATCCGTACAGCTTCAAGTCTAGCCACGGGTGCGAAAGATTCTTCAAAGTCGATTCCTTCCTCCTGACTATAACCTTTAGCTACCAATCGGGATTTGTTGCGTATGACATTACCTTCTGCGTCCAACTTATTCTTCCATATCCATTTAAGTCCAATCACATAAACTCCATCCGGTCTTTCAACTAATTCCCAGACTTCTAGTCTCTTGAATTGGTCGAATTCTTCTTGCATAGACTCAATCCAATTATCATGTGTCATTGCTTCCTTGATGCTTTTTGGTTCGGCATGAGAGATGGTGAGTGCATACATGCAGTGTTCGGCATCGGAGTGAAGTTTCTGTCGAGTCATCACTGGAGCTTGGGGATTACCAATAATGTTGACAATTGGGTGATCACGTGTCCAATGATGTGTTGAAGGGTGAGGGTTATGGAACTGCTGCACATTAGTCGATTCCAAGTCCCGTGTTGACGACTCTGGAATATCGGAAAGGTTGGGAGTCGGTGCAAACGGATTAAAGAATGCATTGGGATCGTAATTTGCAGGTTCGGGTACTTCAAGTTGATTCAGATCTTCAGGTGCATTGTATGAGTTGGAGTCTGTCTGTTCATCTGCTGTTGGTGAATCTGTTGGAGGTGCATCAGTTTCTACAGTAGTTGTAGTAACGGGTGTATCAGGCACTGGAATAGTGGCAGTTTGAGCAGCGGAATCGGTGGATACATTTTGTGCACGAATCTCAAAAGAGTCATCAAACAGTGGAGTGAACAGCGTTTCCAATTCTTGACGGGTTAAAGGTAAAGGTGCATCTGAACGATCTGGGAAATTTAAACGGTTAAGTTCGGGTCCTAAGCTGTTGCGCTCAGAAGCCATATCAGTGAGCTCATCAAAATTAGCGTGTATAGTCTCTTGAATCTCTCTGGTCCGACGGTTGTATATCCGAAACCCCTTAGAATTTTCACAATAACCAATAAAGATTCCTACATCAGCCTTAGCTTTAAGCTTTCCAAAGTCATCACGATCGTTGTTCGGGTAACATAGTGCACCAAAGACATGAAGGTGTTGAACATTGGGCTTACGTTTGTGGACAAGTTCATATGGTGTGCGATTGTGTCGTTTGTTGATCATACATCGATTCTGGGTATAACATGCTGTTGAGACGGCCTCTGCCCAAAGATAGTCTGGTAGTTGTGCATTGATCAGCATTGTGCGGGCGGCTTCCACTAAAGTACGGTTTCGTCTTTCGACCACGCCATTTTGTTCGGGAGTCCGAGCAATAGATGTTTGATGAACAATACCTACCTTCTCAAAATAATCCCGAAGGGTTTGATTCTTGAATTCAGTTCCATTGTCTGTTCTGACGGTTCTGACGGTGTTTCTAAGCTGAACTTGAATTTTGGTGAGAAAAGTGACTATCATGGATGGAGCTTGGTCTTTAGTACGAAGAAAGTAGACCCAAGTCCATTTTGAGAAGTCGTCTACTATGACAAGAATGTAACGTTTCCCGTTGATCGTTTGTACTCTCATTGGTCCGCACAAATCCATATGTAATAGCTGAAGAACATGATCCGTACTGGGTTCTTGTTTTGAAGCAAAATGTGCACGTTTGCTCTTTCCTTGTTCACAAGCAGGACAAAGGTGATCTTTAGCGTATCTGAATCTGGGGAGTCCTTCAACCAATTTGTGTCGAGCCAGATCAGTCATGGTTTTGAAGTTGAGATGTGACATTCGTTTATGCCATAACCATGATTTTGTAGATTCGGCCTTAGAAAGTAAGCAGATGGGAGAGGAAGCAATCATATCAGACATTGAAATGGTATAAAGACTGTTGCTGCGAGTGCCGGACATTAGATCGTTCCCTTGTAGATCACGTACGAAACAAGTTTTCTCCCTGAATGCAACTTCTAAGTCACCGTCACAAAACTGACCGACTGAAAAGAGATTGTGACCAAGACCTTCAACATAGTATACACGGCTGATTTCAATATTCCCACTGACATAATCTCCATACCCCATAATAGCAGCGAAGTGATCATTCCCGAATCTGACAGTACCAATGAACTTTGATACAAAGTTTCTTAACAGTTTGAGATCGCCTGTCATATGTCGGGTACATCCGCTATCAACAATCCAGAGAATGATTTGCACCACCTGCATCACACGAAGGAGACGACGATGGCACAATGGTAAGGGTGGAACCCGATGAAGTAGTGGGTTCCGGTTGGTTAGAAACACATGATATAACAACTTTAGGAATCCAAGCAAAATTATGCATCTTAGTTAACCAACGCTGCCACTTCCAACTAGATTGCGCTTTCTTCTTAGTGAATTCGCTAAGTGAAGGCAAGTTCTTAGGATTGCTGGGCTTAACTACAGGGGTAGCAACTACATCCTCAGAAACTACAGGGGGCGTTAATCCTAGCTTAGATTTTGAAGCAGTAGTGGGCCTAGATTTTTTGCCTTTTGTAAGTTTCTTAAGACGTGTTAAAAGAGAAGTAGCAACACACTTAGAGTGATCACCAGATAGCATAGATTTACGACAAAACACACAAGATGCATTAAACGATAAAGAAGTACGAGATACATCATTCGTTACAGACAGATTCGGATTACAAGTTGCCAAATCACAATCTAAATCTATAGTAACATGATTATTATTCAAATTCCTAGGGTGAGCTTCTACTTCCATAGCTTTTAAGTTCTCTCTCTTACGTCGCAAATTCCTATTCTTCTTTTTCTCTTTTTGGTGCTTGGATCTGCTAACGCTAGGAGGGATAACTAGTCCTGGAGAGGTGGAAGAACTCATGTTAGAATTATGAATAGCTGTATCGTTACTAGTGTTATCTGTCCTATGTTTTTCTGGTGCAACAATCTTAGTATTTGCAGACTTTTTCTTTTCAAGATTTTTAATTTTCTCCTTCAATTCAATAATGATGTGCGTTTTGTCCTGAATTGTGCTGTCAAGCTTTCGGTTTAAGTAGAAATATTCATCTCGACTCTTTTGCCAAAAATCTGTTACTTCTTGCAATTCAGCAATCTCTTTTTCATATTTAGAAATCTGACTTTTAAGTTCCTCATTTTCATTTGAAAAAGATGTCGAAGTTTTAAGATTTTGCAATTCAAGTTCAAAAACAAGACTTTGGTTTTGACACCATTCTAGTTTTTTGTTGAGTTGAAAGATTTCATCTGAAAGTTTTTTCTGCACATCATCATTTTGTTGTCGGAGACTCATGTTCTCATTTTTTAATGTCTCAACTGTTTTATTCAACAACCCAATATCATCACAGTGTTCAGAAACAAGCATATCAGTACCACATTCATAAAGAGAATTCATTACCACAGATATAATATCATAATTGAGGACACGTTCCATGAGACGATCATTTTCATTTTGCAAAAATTGATTTTGACGTTGATAAAATGAAATTGATTTTTCTGTTTCTTGAAAAATATCCATCATTGAAGACACTTCTTTTTGAAGATCCTGTTCCCAGAGTTCAGCACATAATCGTAGATGTTGAACGTGAGGTAAAAATTGTTTTTGAAACACCTCTCGCCGTTCACGCTCATGAGGAGCAATAAATGTGAAAACAGTGATTTCTGAATTACGATCAACAGCATCTTGTAAAAATTCAATATCTTCCATAAACGTTTGGAAATACCGAAGTATCTTGCACGTTTTAGGAAGAGGTTGAACATTTTCTGGTTTAGTTAAAAGACCATTGTTTTGAACTACTGGTGTGAGGGAAGCTTTATAAGAAGGAAGATCTTCTGGTAATATAAAATACGGTTGTTCAACATTCTCTTTTTGAGGTGTAAAAGTTTCATTGATAGAAGGCATTTTTGAGTAATCAAAAGGTTTGTTGAAATCAACATTTTCCATTTTAGATCGAGTCTCGTCCTCTATTTCCAATTCTTCCTCACGATCATAAACAACAGCACGAATAACAGTGTCATCAAAGAAATGGTTTGCACTATATATCTTCGGAATCTCGGTGAGTGCTTTATTTAAAAAACTGGGTGATTCACTACCAATGGCAAAACCATGGCCGGTGTTTGACCGTTTTACAGAAAGTTTATGAATGGTTGTAATTGAATTACCAGTTTTATATACAACATTCTGAAACTCTTTGAGTTGACTCGTCAATTCAACAATTTCATCTAAATATGATTTAACTCTATCCCTTGAAATCTGTTTATGTTCCTGAAAATCCGCTTGACAAGTTGACAACTCATTTTTGGTTTGCAAAATGACATCTTCGAGTTGAGCAACTTGTTGTTTATGTACAAAAGCTTGTTGTTCAAGTTGTAAAGCTAAATCATTTTTAGATTCCATTATGTTGCCAATTTGAAATTCGAGATCCTTTTCACGACGATAAGATTCTTTAAAAGCATTTTCAAAGCTCTTTTCGTTATCAATGAGTTTAACAGCGTTATTTAATTGTATATTCAAACACTCGAGATCCCTAGACAATGATGCATTCTTCTCTTTCAATCTCGCATTTAATTCTTGATATTTAATATTTTGAGATTGACTGGTCATGAGAAGTGTCCGAAGGTCTGAATCTGGATCAGTCATAGAACCAAGGGGTTTAAGATGAGCATTGTTGTCGT
Organism: Artemisia annua; assembly: GCA_014162995.1. Taxonomy (NCBI): domain Eukaryota; kingdom Viridiplantae; phylum Streptophyta; class Magnoliopsida; order Asterales; family Asteraceae; genus Artemisia; species Artemisia annua. Next base: position 64,833 of record LBNU01037646.1, read on the forward strand.
TGATATGATTAGTGTGAAAATCATCAATTGAGACATCTAAGTTAATTTGATCATCATCAAATGTAACAACTGTGTCCAATTGATAATTTTCGTCTGTAGAGAACAATGCATCATTTTGAACCGATTGTTTCGATGTAGATGCAGATGCAGATGGCGTGACAATATCATGTATGAGGCATGAATTAAAGTCGTTTACCTGAGACAGAGTATCAGAATCATATACTGGACCTGATTCAGTGATGTGTAGTTCCTGCATGTTGGCCATAAGCATAACAGCAGCATTAGCTTCCATATCTTCCATGTCATCATCAGACTGAGCATTGGCCATGAAGCTGTTGTCATTCTGTTTGTTTATGCCTCTAGCTTCCTCCTGAAGAGCTAATAGAAGTTGCTGTTTGTGATACTTACTGCCCTGAGTTCTTGGAGAAGGAAATGCAGTAGCTTTATGACCGACTCCATTGCAGTTAAAGCACTTAATGATCTGATTCCCTGATGTATCATTCCCATTATCCCCAAAATCAACCTTCTTCTGAGATGAGCCAGAGTTGTTCTTGAAGCTTCCTCCATTGTTGTTAAACCTCTGTCCAGAACTATAGCCACCAGAATTGAATATCCCACTGTTACGGTTTTGAACCTCAACACGGCCATCATGAATCACAGCATGATTCCTTGTATTAGACGATGATCGGAGACGATTGTTGGACTTGTTAGAAAACTTGCTGAAAGCTCTAGCAATGAGTGCTATTCCCTGATTAAGGCTGTTGAAGTCCTCGTCATCATCATCATCATTTGATTGGTACAAGGTATCATTGTTGTGTGATAGGTCAAATTGTGTTGGTTGTTGTTGTGAAGAGAGATCATAAGATGATGTCTTATTCTGAATAGGGTAGTTGAAGTGATTCTGTTCTAAGGAGTAATCGTGATGTTGCATGGATGAATGCGGAACATGTGAGTGAGCAACCAATGCTAATGAGTTTGATGTTGGAGACGGTGAAAGGGTTCCTTTCTGAGCACGGTCTTTGTTCACTTCTGACTCATGGTGTTTGAGATAATCATACAACAATCCATACGGTGCATCATGAAGATTCTTTGCCTGACGAACAAATGTCACATATCGCTGCCAATCCGGTCCAAGACATCCAAGAAACTTAGTGTTGACGGCAATCTTTGGTAGTGTGATGTTGTGTCTGTCGAGGTCATTTATGATATTGGTGAAGCGGTGATAGTATGACTCAAGTGATTCCATTGGCTCTATCATGAAGTGTGTGTATTCCATGTAAAGTTTAGATTCCATATCCTCCTGATTCAACTGAGTTCCTTCCATTAGTAGATGAACGTGTTCCCACATGGCCTTAGCATTTTTCTGAGCATCAACACTGCGAAAGATAGGATTTGGTATGCTGTGAAGGATGTAACTCATGGCATATTCGTCCGCTTCCTTATGAAGAATTTGTTCAGCAGTGAGGCGTGTTTCAGGTAAAGCTGTTGAAGACTCAGGTCTAGGTGGAACAGCATTGTCATTAGCAGGAACAGTGTTGAGAGGTGGTACAAATGGACCTTCCATGATAACCTTCCTAAGATATCTGCCATGGGGTTTCTTGAGATCAAGAAATCTAAGGAATCGACTTGACCACTGAACATAATTACCCGGTGTCAGCATTGGTGGTGTGTCAAGTGAACCTGCTTCATGCCTCGATTGTTAAGTAGTAATGACCTCACACATCTGATCAAACCAGTGAGACTCTTTTGGCGTTGGAGTGATTTGTTGTAGCATTGGTAAGGGTTGAGGTTGAAATTTATGCATCATGGCATGTTGCTGAGAATACATTTGACTTGGCTGTTGATATGATTGTGCATTCTGTTGATATTGCTGTTGCTGACGAAATTGTTGCAGTTGATCATACGGTTGTGCTTGATAAGGGTTAAAGTACGGTGGTTGAGACATGATTGAAAAACTTGTCGTTTATGGAACTTGTAGAAGGTATAGTACTTAAGACAAATCTTAGAAAACCAAAACCCAAAGTGATTTCGATGCTTGGTAAAAGGATGATTTCGATAACCAGTTAAAGTCCAAGTAATCTCAATAACCTGAAGTTGTCGATAAAACAGTGAAGATTTCGATAACTCAATTTATTCTCGATAAAAGGAAATTATCGTGAAAGGTTGGAGACAATTATCGAGATCCTTTGTTCAAATGAGACAAAGTATGTTTTCGATGTAGCTGAAAGTAATTTCGATAGATTCACAAGATTTCGAAAACAATCAAAGGAATTCGATAACGAGTGAAGTTCTCGATAACCTCAGGTTCTCGATAACAAGTATCCAAAGTTTCGAGATTATACAATAACGAAACTATCCAATATGTCGAAGTGTTTTCTTTCTTATACAAGAGAGAAAAGCACTGAGTAAGCAACAAAAACACTTAAGTAGTAATAATGAATGATCTCGATAAAACAGGGTTTTGGGTTATCGATAAAATGGGGTTTTT
>LBNU01037646.1:67347-83583 GCA_014162995.1 Artemisia annua
AACCAACAATATTACAAGAGATATGATGTCCTATTTATAGGAGAGGATTAGGGCAACATTCCCTTCCTTCCTTTCTTTCTTATTCGTGGGCTTCTAAGCCCATTGGACGTCTATTGTAACTTAAACATGTAACCATACGATTACACATAACACATGGATAATAAGGATAATTCTAGCAACCTATTACATTGACTGAAATGACCGAGACTTGACTGAATAGTTGAAAACTATGATCCTAACACCAAGCCTTCACACTTAGACATACTTGGTTCTTCACCCGAACCAAGCCTTCACACACTTGACTCACTTGGTTCTTCACCCGATCCAAGTCTTTACACAATGACTCGACTAAGTCCTAACCTACACACTAGGACATCACTCTCCTCACAACAAATACATGAACTAATCTAGTTACAAGACTTCTTGGATCTACATCACCATTCAAGTTCACAGAAATATCCCCATCCTCGACTCAAACACAAGTCGAAAAACATTGACAATAGTTACTGGTTCGTTTTGTTTTTGTGTCAAAACAATTTATCAAAATATCAACAAACGTGAGGTCAATGTTATCGTGAGACAACAAGACGTGGAGGAATACAAGTAAACCTTTTAGGAAAAAGATTACCTCGTAAACTCGTGAAAGTGATATTTTCAAGACCGGGAAAGTGATTTCCCGGGTCGTGGCCCAACGAGGTGTGAATGGAAAGTATCGTGAAAGGAATGAGATTAAAATTTGTATGTTTGGTTGAGAAAGGTTATTTGGCTTTGTTTGTACGTTAAATTGACCAATTGAAAATTAACAAACGAGAATAAAAATAAAATAACCTAAGGGGAAACAAAAGGCAAGTGGCAAACTAGGGGAATCCTAAAACACTACGGGAATCAAAATTAGGTATCGGGAATCCTAAAACACAATTTAACAAATAAACGTTACGTTTATTTAAGATAAACGTCAACGTAAAAATAAAAACGTGAAATTTTAGCCACGCAAATCCTACGGGCCTACAAGTAATTTTCTAACGCACTAAAAGACAAAAGAAAATTTTAGAAAAAAAAATAATTTTTCAACAAAAATTCTATTTATTATGAATTAATTACTATTTTAATGAAATAAAGTCAAAATAAATACTAACACTATTCTAAAAATTATGAAACTTTTCTGGAAAATCAATTAGGTAAAAAGAAACTTAAGAAAAATAAAAACTTGAAAATAAGCACAACGAATAAGCTGGAAAAAGCAGTTTACAACTAAATAAGCAAAACAGTCAAAGTGGTATATAAAAGATTAATTGTGCAAAGATAGTATGAAAAAGTCCCAAGGGCAGATGGTTTGCTGTTGTGTGTGGTGTGTCTGTGTGCTAGAGGTCTCAGGTTCGACCCTTTCTTTTTGCAACAAGTTTTCTTATTTTTTTTTAGTTTTCTTTTCTGCTTTCTTTTACTGACTCACAATCACAAACACAAACTCAAACTCTTCTTTTCTTTTGAAAACAGATTTAAATCAACAAAACTTAAACAATTTACAAAATCAAAACAGATAGTTTATTTTTTTTTTTTTTTTTATTTTTTTTTTTTTTTTTATTTGTTTGATATTTTCAAAGGTTGTCAAACTTTTTACCACACAATAACTGCATATAACAAGATTAAAGCAAATAGCACTAATAACAACTTCAATGTAACAACAACAGATCACAAGCGTGATCAACAACCACAATTATGATAACAACAGAACAATGAACAATCAAGCAAAAAGTAGCAGCAGACAACAAGGAACCACAATAAGCTCAAACAAGCTATAAGCTCACAAGTGCTTATACAAACAAATAAGCAACAATAATACCAACTAGAAACAATAACAAGATCAACAACACAGAAGAGATCAACAAGCTCAGAAAATCAAGATCAAGAACAACAAAAGTACACAGCAGCAGCAGTAGCAAAATAAGCCAAAAGAAGGCTTTGAAATAAGCAGTAAATAAGCAAAAACTAGCAAACTAAATCCAATTCCCTAAAGACTACCTAGGGGGCTTTCTAAATCAACAAACTACAAGGGATTACACCTAAAAATAAACAATCTATGGCCAATTAAAAATTGGCCAAAACCTGGATGCAGGGGAAGAATTTTGTCAAACACCCACCTTTCAATCCACTTTTCTATGTCTAAATCACTTTCAAATTTTGATTTTCTTTTTGATATTGACACACAAGCTGGCAAGGTTTCTAAATCCACAAAAACTTTTGATTTTCATCAATTAATAAACCCTAGGGATTGAATTAAAAATGGTACAAAATCTGAGTATGCAAAATTGACTTTGGAAATAATTTTGAACACTTTGACTTAAATGAGATTAGACTGAGCTTGGTTGATTCAATAATGATTATTAAGCCTAAGTGAACCTAAATCTAACAACCTATACTAATTCTAAACCTATCGAGATTTGGTGCACAAATCCATCAACAGTCAACTGCCGATGGAATTCAAAGTGAATTTTGACTTTTTTGAGTAAAAGTGACCAAGAAGATGGTCAATATGGACTGTATTCAACTTAAGAACAGTAAATGAGGCAAACTTAACTAGTTATAACAACAATAACACAGATCTAAACCTTATACCAAACACCCCTAACACTAACTGTTTTGATGAATTTCAAAGGAAATGGCTAAGTCAAAGCATAAACTTAATTAATTACCTTATACTAAGCTACAATAAACTCAAATAAGCAGAATTTAACAAGGAACAACAACCAATATCACTTAACACATAATATAGAAAAACATGGTCTCAATACCTTACTTGACATCCAAGCTAGGAGATAATAAGGAACCAGTACCAATCCACAACCTAATGCTCCCCATGGAGCTCTAATCCAAACTCCATAACCATTGCTGCTTCTGCTTCTTTCTTCTTCTTTTTTTTTTTTTTTTTCTTATTTTCTTTGTGATTTTCTTGTATTTTTCTTATTTTTTTCTTTTTCTGAGTTTTTGATTTCTTTTACTTCAAACAACTTTAAGAATGCTTATGAAAATTTCTGAGACAATATAAGATGAGTTTGAAAGAAACAACAAGAAATTTGAAATCTAAGTAAAAATACGAATTTCTTTAAACTGAAATAACACTTAAATTAACTTGGAAATTTGAAAATACAACTGAACATTAAGTCTAAATTAAGAAAGATACAAAGAAAAGGGATGCCTAAACAAGGTTACAATAGTCTACTATTTATACTACTAAGGAGGTAGGTAGGAAATTGGTCTTGTGTGCTTCATCCTCTGGAATTAGGGTTGCAAGAACTTTCCTTGAACCTTGCGATCACATCCTCACCCTTGAATTGCTCTAAAATCAATCTGAGTCCTTCATTGAAATTTGGCGCTAAAATGTATATGTAAAGATTGGGACTGCCAGAGTGTCCAAGGGGTTAGGTAGGGATTTGGGTATGGTTAATGGGATTGGGAGATAGGATGGGGGAGCTTTTGAGGTGGAGGAGGAGTGTTGCAGGGGTGGTGGTGTTTATCTGGTTAAAAGGGGGAAAGGGTAGGGAAGGGTGTTTGACCCGTATTTGACTTTGGGTTTACATAAATAACGGGGTGTTGTGAGCTGAGGGGATTGTGGGCCTGGTGGGTTAATGGGTTGTGGGTTTATGTAAAGGGTGTAATGGGTTTTAAGTTTAGTGGGTTTTTTTCAGGATTTAAGCCCAAGGACATAGAGTGTAACTTTCTGAATTTTTGAAGGGCCAAAGCTACCATTATTCCAAACTTTCTTCAAGGATCAAATTTGCCAAATCTTGATTCCCCAAGGTCACTTTTGTCATTATTCTTCAACTTAAAATTCTCGAGGACCATTATTGCCATTTTTGCAAACTTGATGGACCAAAGCTGTAATTTCTTGAAAATGCAATCCAAGGACCAAAAATGTCATTTGTGGATTCATGGTGGACTTTTGTTGATTTTTCTTCATAAAAACTATCCAGGGACCATTTCTGACAATCTCTAAAAGTACAGGGACCAATCTTGCCAAATGTGAAACTCCAGGGACTAAACTTGTTAATTCTTGAAATCCTTTCACCTAAAGATCATTATTTGGTAACTTTTGATTTTTAAGGACTTGGTTTGACTTTTCTTTCAAAATAAATGCCCAGGGACTAATTTTGTCAAGTTTTGAAAGTTGGGGGACTGAAACTGCCAATTATGCAAACTTTGTACGATTTTCATCTGTTTTTAATCATTTTGCATCTAAAACATATAAACCACGATCTTTGGGATATTTTATGTATTTTGTTGCAGTTCTGGGTGTTTTTAAATGTTTTTTGCAGTTTGGATTGACCAAAAATGATGAGTATTTACACACTCATCAGTTACAGAACCTATCACCGTAACACTTGTTACGTTTGTGTGTGGACACCTATAATATCTCGAGTCTTCATCTATGTCGAGAGTTCTTCTCTTGCACTTGACGGAAGAGGAAATCACTTATAAACATATACCGACATGTTATAGTGATCAAAGACTAAAGAAAAAATAAAACAGAAAGTTTTGTGTGTGAAAAACCTTATTTTATGAAGTGTAACAGTTCAATATTTATAGACGACAGGAGTGAGATAGACGGTCCTGTAAATAGGCGACAGTCCTTTATCACTAAGGGACCGCCGGCCACTTTAAGGGACCGTCCCGACAAATCGCTCCCATTTTTGTCCTGACGTGGTGAAAACTTATCTGGTGAAAACTCAACTGTTTTGGGAGGAAAAATAGCTGTTATAAGTTTGAATTTGAATATATTTTCTTAATAAAACATTTCTTTTAAAAACACAATAATACTTTTGTGAAAATTTTTTGTCTAACTTAAAAATGTATGTTTGTAAGATAATAAACTTCTTTGATCACGAAACTAATGACGGTATAAAGTTTGTTTATACCTGAAGTGACGTTGTAGTAGCTACATAGAAGAAACGAGTTTCCTCGATTAAAAACTTATTAACCGTAACTTTACGTAACATGTCTTTATATTTTGTGATTATCAAAACACAAGAATATCGAATAATGCGAATAACATTTTTGACATTATTTGTATTAACAGAGACACTTAATGACTCTTGCACCTTGTATTTGCCAGCGAACTCTTGTAATCATTAGGTTACGGAATAGGGTAAGGTGTGAGATAGAATTAGACGATTTGGTCATCTGAGTCTATCGAATTGAACCCCCAGATTAAACGATAGGATGCATTAATAGAAAACTTGTCATGATAATAACAAGAGTAGTAATTAGGTTAACACATTTCTCCCATCTGATTTCCCTTCGCTTATTTAATTGTTTTTGTTATTTATTTTGTTTCGTCATTTAATTAATCTATTATAAAAACCCCCTTTAAAACTAGTGGACTAAATTTAAATAATATCTGCACGCATAACTCTTGGGAAGACCTCGGCTTTACCATTAGCTATACCATACACGATCGGGTACACTGCCCGATAGTGCATTAGGTAGACCTTAGGTAGACTAGCAATTTATAAATATTAAAACCTGGTCGGTAAGTCCTGCATCATGTTTTTGGCGCCGCTGCTGGGGAGCTATTTAGGATTTTATTTAAGTTTTTACTTTTTAATAAGTTTTTAATTTTTAATCATGTCTGGATACAAGACTCTAGTGCTAAGCCATTTTTAGCAACACCATATGATAATCCTGAACGGCAATTCCGCGCAAAAAGATATAACACTCCCATTTCTATTCATAATCTTTTTTTTATTTTTGTGAGCATTCAGATTCAGATACGGAATTGAACGAAGGAACGAGCATTGATACCCTTACAATGGAACGATATATGGGTAGAACTAATGAAAACCACACCCGTGGAGTAACTCTGGAACCTGAAACGGTTGAGTTTAACATCAAGGGGCAAATTATCGAAGAGGTACAAGAAAAACAATTTTCTGGTGACCAAGAGGGAGAAGATGCACAAGAACATGTGGAGGAAATTCTATATATTGTGAGCATTTTTGGAAGTCCAAATGTCTCTCAATATGAGCTTATGACAAAAGTCTTTCCTATATCCCTATCTGGATCAGCAAGGAAATGGTTTAAACAACTTCCTCTCGAATCTAAGACAGCTTGGGAGACTCTACCTAAAGCATTTATAGAAAAGTTCTGTCCGCCTACTAAATTGGCAGCCTCTCTAAAGCAATATACAGGTTTATGCAAGAAAAGGAAGAGAAACTCTACCAAGCTTGGGAACGTTATAACGAGCTTCTTTATAGATGTCCCACAAATGACCTAAACAAACAAATGAAATTTTTTGTTTTCTATAGGGGACTGGATGCTTATACTCGTAATATTCTGGATTCTCAAAGACTAATTCCTGGGTTAAGTCCGGACAAAGCTTTACAAGCTATACAAAGGACAGCTGAGCATTGTCATAAATGGCACTTGGAAACAGGGTTTGGACCGAAAGATAACTTCAAACATAAAGTCATGAAGACTTTAAAAAAGAATGATGGTGGTTATGCGGTTGAATTTGAGAAAAAAAGAATAGAGGGAAATGAAGCCGAAAATAATTATCGAAAGGAAGAAGTTAAGAGCTTAGTTGGCAAAAGTGGGATTGATAGCTTAGGAGAAACGGTATATAAGTATATTGCCGAATCTACTGAAAGACAAAAACGTGAGGAGGAAACACTTAAACAGTTTGTCGAAAGCACAGTTTCGTCCCTCAAGGCTCATGATATTGGAATTAAAAATTGAGCAACGCACTAACGCTGTTAAGGAATGCTTGAGAAGGGACATTGAAGCTAATGTCAGTGATACGCAAACCATTGAGGAATCTAGAGTTTTGTCAACAGAAGAGGAATCAAAAGAACCAAAGACATTCTCCAAAAAAGTCAAACAGAGACTTGTGAAGAAGCAATCCTTATTAAATGAATTTGAATCTCTTCCGATTAATTTACCTTTAGTTGAATCAATTAAAAATGAACCTAACAATATTAAATGTTTGAAGGTGTTGACTGAAGAAAAAAATAACATTGATGAAGTAAAGTCGGTAAAACTTAATGAAAGATGCTCGGCTATCCTACGAAATTGGTTACCTCCAAAGGAGAAAGACCCTGGAAGTTTTACTCTACCATGCTTGATAGGTAATCTCAAAATTAGTAATGCATTAGCAGATTTAGGGGCTAACATTAGTATAATGCCTTATTCAATCTTTACACGCTTAGGGGCCGAGAATTTGAAACCTATTAAAATGGACATTGAAATGTCCGACAAATCTATGTAAACACCATTGGGAGTTATTGAAAATGTTTTAGTCAAAATCGGTAAATTTGTTTTCCCGGTGGATTTTATCATTTTGAAAAATGTTGAGGACGAAAGAATCCCAATAATATTGGGAAGACATATGTTGGCTACTGTACATGCTAAGGTTGATGTATTTGGAAAAAGATTGACCTTAGAAGTAGGAGGGGAAGTAATTGCTTTTAACGCTAACAAACTAATATCTACTCCCCAAAAGGATAGTGTTTACGTTGTGAATCAAGTACAGGAACAAGAGGAGCTCGATTTGGAGAAATTTATTCAGAATGAAGAAATAATGCAAGGACATTCCTTGGGACCTGATGATCTTTCCCCTATTGGAAACTTTGATGTTTTCGTGGACTTTGAAGAAAACAATCATGAAGTTGAAGTGAACATGATGGAGGCTAATCATCAAATTAACTCTATGGATTTAATTCCACCACGAGAAGATAATGGAAATGCTTTGGTTCAACCAACACAACCTAGCTTTCTCGAAACCGGAATTAGAATCCATCATTCAAATCCGTATACTTTGCAACTAACATGCAAACTCGGGTTTGTTGACTTTCATCCCTTCGTCAATATTAGTTCACCAGTTAATATTATGTCTAAAGAAAGTTATAATAAAATTTTTAAAAAGGAGCTAGAATATCGAGGGAATAACTTTCTTGGGAAGATTAAAAATGTTAGCATATTTGCCAGAATTTATTCATTTTAATTGATTTTATGGTATTCGACGATATATGTGAATTTGTGGAAAATGGCTTAAATGTAGTTATACTTGGGAAGCCATTTCAAGAGGCATCGGGTATTGAAGTGGATACTATCAACGGGCTAGTGTGGCTATCTAGTGATAATGACGTAACAATTTTTAAGATGCCAAGAACAGTGCCAAATTTCAAGCATTTGACAAAAAAACAATTGAGCAGAGCCAGGCCTCTCCTTGAAATTAGCAATAAGGATAAAGCTAATGGGTATGACTACCTGTATCAAAAAATCAAAGACTTCTACAAGAGGTGTATGGATCTTAGCAACACTTATAAGAGGGATGAGCGGGTCATTGACATGTTAGGGCAAGGGCATAATAACCTACATGAAATGACCAATGGACATTACTAACCATGGCAGTGAGTCTAACTTAAAGACTCGATAATAAATAAAAGTGCTCTTTCGGGAGACAACCCGAATTATCCTTTGTTTTCCTTTTATTTAGTATAGTTGGGTTTTGTATGTCTTGTTATAATTATTTTGAAGGTAAAAAAGAAAGATAGACGGTGGAGGAGCTAGATTTGGAGTTTTCACTCCAAGAATTTCCCTCAGAACAAATCTACGGCATAGCACAATCCCTAACTACGTCGTAGCATCCTCCAGGTGTCAGCTGTCTGTCAGGTTTAATCACCTATGGCGTAGTTCTGAATTCTCACTACGCCGTAGCTTCTCCTGTACCAATTAAAATTTAAATCTTTTTAACAAAATATACTTTAACCTTCTATTAGTTTTTAAATGAACTTTGTGGTTGTGTTCACTGTAAACCCTCACGAGACTTCACTCGTCTAACTTGGGACACCAAGTGGTTTAAAAGGCTTGTTGAATACGATAAATGCAACCGTGATTCCTACGAAAGTGAGTTAGGATTTATATTTTTCGTTTATTTTTCTTTTTAGATTTTATGCTTGTGGTAGTTGTGTGATTTTAGGGATAAGAAGTTTGCTCATTAGGCGAAGTGAAGGCACATTTTCTCAAACATGATCCTTCTATCATTTTCAAGAGCAAATTTCAGGGAAGTTCTCATCCTAATTCTACTTATCTATTTTTATATATTAATTATTAACGTACAAAAGGGACTTTGTACATTTCAAATGGGGGGACGGGAGTAGAATTATAACTTGAACTTTAGTTGCCCCATTTTTCTAATTTATTTTGAAAAATTATGCCATTTTTAAAATTTTGACATGTTTTTCCGAATCTAACTAGAATAGACCTTAGCCGAGCATATTTAACCCTTAATATCATGGTGAGGTTTAACCAGTTCAGTTTCCCCTGATTTACCCCAAATCCACCAAAATTATGAGTGTGCCGGTAGTTTGTAGACTTTAGAACTTGACCTTTACATCATTTTGAGACCATAGACGAGTAGTGTATTGAGTTTTCTTAATACATTTGGAAGAAACTTTTTAAAAAGGAAATATTTAGGATTATCACCCAAATAGCCTATATGTTTGCGTTTATCGATTAGTCACATTGACTCTTCGACCCCCGTGTTTAAACCCTTTTGTTGCACTCATCTTTAGTGCAAGATACCCCTAGATACACCCTTTTCAGCCTATCTTTTCGTTTCTTACCCTTATAATAAATGTTTCGATACACCTATTCACCTTAGCCTACCGTGTAGTCTTGGTCTATGATTGGGAAGTAGCCACTTGCCCTAGTTTGAGGTTCAAGTTAAGAGATTCAGAAATCACGCCTAAGTTGAAGACCTATCAATGAAGATCACTTGAGATCCCCCACTTATTCCATTTATGATTCATCTCAAGTGGGGGGATGTATTTTATTATTTCTTGTAATTTAGTTTAAAAAAATGTGAAATTCGGTATGTAGATAGCTTATTTATGGTGCAACCATGTATAACACCTTGTTTAGAGCTTATAAAGATTTAGTATCGAAAAGGCCACTTCGATCACCTATGAAGAATGAAGTTGTTGGTTCTTAATCACCAACATGAAGACCAAGTGTTGTGCCCATCATGACGTCTGCTAATGGCACACACACTTGTTATATGATCCAGTTTTTGCGACTTGGAGCTTTATCTTTAGATGAACGGCAAGTGGTAATGACTCAGTTGTAGGCTAAGACTATTTGCTTTCATTTTTATTTTTACACCATTATTGTGCATCCCATGTCTTATCCTACCTTTTAGATGTGAATCATGCTTAGGTGAGGGATTTGAGCAGTCATTGGTGTCTTACCCGGCGTTCCGGTCATGTACCAATGCCTTTGTCGCCTTTGCCGTAGTATGTTAGTAACAACACTACACCAATAGCCATATATATGTTCACCCAATATTGCCTTTAAAAATTGTTTCGACCTTAGCTCTAGTGGTAGAGATTTATGTAATCGCCAAGCCTATGATAGAAAACATTTTATGACTGTGCGTTGAGTGATCACCCTGAAATTAACACTTAGATTAGAGAGAGAGCATGAGTGTTTGTTCCCATTTCGTGAGGTGTTCGGCTTTGATATATTCTAACATAGGAAGTTTTTAGATTCATATCTTCCAGTTTCTCGGGAGATAACTTTTTGAAAATTATTCTAATAAGGTCTACTTGAGGGCAAGTAGAGTTCAAGTGGGGGATATTTGATAACATCAAATAGTGCTGATATTTTAGTGTTAATTTCCCCCTATCATACTCATCTTTTGTATTATTTTACTAGGATATATACTCTTATTTATTTATATTCTGTTTTCAGGGCAAAGATGAGTTTAGGAACGAAAAGACGCGGAATTGGAAGGTTATTTATGAAAATATTTAAAGTATGCAAAATCAGCACTACCTACGGCGTAATCGACATCTCGACTATGGCGTAGTTACTCCTACAAGACTTCTATGGACGTAGCTAACATTCAAGCTACGCCGTAGGTCCTCATTCCCTACAGTAAAGAATTTCCGTGATCCTTGATTAAGTTACGGCGTAGTTCCTGATATAACTACACCGTAGAAGTACCAACAAGAGTTCTACGCCCGTAGCCAATGATCAAGCTACGGTGTAGTTTCCAATTACACGGGCTATGGCGTAGTCAAACCTAGAGCTACGCCGTAGCAAAGTCGGGTACTATAAATACCAGCCCTATCCGAGTTTTAAACATCAATTTTCACCACATAGAAGTCAGGAGGAAATTAGAGAGCAAGGAGAACGAAGTTCTACTAGCATACAAGTCATTTCTAAGGGATAATTCATGCTAATATCATAAGTTTTATCATTCATAACTTTTGTATCGAATTCATGTTTACATTTATTATGTCAAACATTTATTTTTCTGCATTTATGAGTATGAGTGGCTAAACACCTTTGGTGTTAGCCTCATTATGAAATTGTTATTGCCATGATTTAGTTTTCTCGCAATTATTATTGTTTTATTTGTATACTTTCTTCGTATGTCTTAGGACACCTTTGTTTCGTTAGTAATGATGTTTGGTAGTTCCATTGAGGCTAGGAGAATTGACCATAGGACCCATAGCGGATGAGGGTGTGTTTTGGTGATAGGAATTGACCATAGGACTATCACCATTCATGTGGAAATTTCAATGAACGACCACATACCAAACAAATTTGCTTAAGGAATGAGGGGGGATGTAAGTTCCGACCGGCCGCATCCCGTTAGACTATTCTAAGTTAGTAGAGGCACTTAATGACTCTTGCACCTTGTATTTGCCAGCGAACTCTTGTAATCATTAGGTTACGGAATAAGGCAACGTGTGAGATAGGATTAGACGATTTGACCATCTGAGTCTATCGACTTGAACCCCAGATGAAATGATAGGATGCATTAATAGAAAACTTGTCATGATAACAACAAGAGTAGTAATTAGGTTAACACATTTCTCCCATCTGATTTCNGACTCTTGCACCTTGTATTTGCCAGCGAACTCTTGTAATCATTAGGTTACGGAATAAGGCAACGTGTGAGATAGGATTAGACGATTTGACCATCTGAGTCTATCGACTTGAACCCCAGATGAAATGATAGGATGCATTAATAGAAAACTTGTCATGATAACAACAAGAGTAGTAATTAGGTTAACACATTTCTCCCATCTGATTTCCTTTCGCTTATTTAATTGTTTTTGTTATTTATTTCATTTCATAGTTTAATTAATCTATTATAAAAACCCCCTTTAAAACTAGTGACACTAGCTCTTGGGACGACCTCAGATTTACCGTTAGCTATACCATACACGACCGGGTACACTGCCCGATAGTGCATTAGGTAGACCTTAGGTAGACGAGCAATTTATAAATATTAAAACCTGGTCGGTAAATCCTGGATCAATTTTACTAACGTTCGTAGAACATTTTGATAGCAAACAAACAAGACAAATATCTTGAGGCATTATTAATTAAACAATAAACTAATTGCTTGGAGCGGCTCAGTCAACCTCAACAATAAGGCTAAAGCTAGTGTGATATGGTAATTAAAACGACCACTTGGCCAATATTATGGAGATATAAAAATAGGGTGCGCTTTGACCACAAAGCTACAAAAAACATACATTCGGAAATGAGATTAAATTTATGTGTTAGTAGTGGATATTCATGCGTTCAAAAAGTCGACTCCTTCATGGATGATTGGATTTACGACCTTATTGTTGCTTGTATGATTTGTATGAACTCTTTTCAATACCCATTCCTCTATCCTCTTGCTAGTTGTTGTCAACATTATTTCCTCTAGCTTCAGCAAATTTTATTCCAAGTACTATATCTCTGGCTGCATGAATTAGTGAACTAGAAAGTCAAATGCTTGATGGGAATATTGTGCTATTGGGTGATGATGAGAATCCGCTAAAACCTTTTAAATCAAAGCTTCCTATGCAAAAAGAAGCTACTAAGATATCGGTATGTGAACCTAGTAGTACTGTGGAAAAGCAAGGCGAAGATTGGGATAGTAATGAAGTCGAGGATATTGATGATGGCATGACTCGATATATGGCTAACACGAATCATGCTAGTGGAGGAGCTAATAATGCAAGTCTCCTTTAGTATGAAAATTATGATGGTTACAAGTATGATGTTTATGACATAACTAAGGAACAACTTTCTTTCTGTGACGCGTGAACATCCGTATCCGTAGTAAAGTTAGAAAGTAGTTCTAGTTTTGTTGTTGGCATTTTATTTTGGTAGCTTCATAATATTGGTCTATCTCACTTATATGTCAGTTTTGTTTAAAGTACAATAGGTGCTTTGTTTGCCTGTAACGGACTGAGATGTGGGTTCATCCTCATCCAATGTGCTTATTGTTTTTTGAGTAATATATTTTACCGGAGAAACCATTTAGCAAAAAAATATATAGATTTTCAATTAAATAAATAATAGAGAACGACAAAAAATGTCCCTGAGTTTTAGCCGATTCGCTAGTTATGTCCTTGAAACTTTTTTTTTTATTATTCTTTTTATTTTTATTTTTGCAAATTATGCCACTGTTGTTTACTTTTGGCTGCAAATTGTGTCCCTCACCCAAACAATCGTAATCTTTTTCCGTTAGTTATGTTTCTACACCCTGCGAAATGACTAATATACCCATGTCTTCAACCCCACTCAAGAACACGAAGAACACTAAACCCAGAAACCAAGATTTTATGAACTTTAGCAACTACTGTATTATGTATATGTATCATCATCACTTCAAAACAATATTAACACTTATCAAACCACAAACATAATATCAAATTAAAATATAAACAATTATAAAAAACCCATCCCTACCAACCGATTCATCCCAATATATTCATATTTTCATAATAGTTTCATAACAGCTTTTTTTGTTATCATCATATTTTCATCACAGTTTGACTTACATAGTCAACTCGTAGATGGTGCTAATTTATGTATCTTTGGTGCTATCTACAAATCCAAACACCCACCTTCTGAACAAATCCCTTCTTACATCATTGCTTTCTGTGGAATCCAATGTTGCAAAAATCGTGAATTGGTACTGAGGCGGTCCGGGGCCGATTAGTGATTTTTTACCGATTAATCGGCCGATTTTTTTGACTCGGCCAATTAATCGGCCGATTTTCGTGGAATTCTCTCCAAGGTCCTGGGCCGATTACCGATTAATCGGCCGATTCGGCCGATTTTTGCAACACTGGTGGAATCTTAACCAAAGTAAATGCATTTACTCGAGACTTAGAACTCGACATCCACATTATTAAAAACGGGTTGCATCAAACATCATGATTTGAGATTGCAATGAAAGTTGTTAGAAACTTGGCCGAAAGTCAAAAATAAGTTTAACGGGTCATTCATTAGGATCAACATTGGCATTACTTGCAGGAAAAAGAATGGCTGTGGATAAAATTTTCTTGATTCATATCTTTTCAACCCACCGTTTTGTTTCAACCCTACTTGAAAACATTAAAGAACCAAATATCAAACATGGGATCCGGATCGCAAGCATTTTTATTGTTGTCACTGCAAAGATGAAGAATGTGAAATCAACAAAGAAATACCACACCAGAAGATTATTTATTGTATTGGCTGGGTGGTCCCCATGTTTATATGTGAACCCGATGGATCATATTTGTTCTGAGTATATATTATATTTTGAACACCGATAAAAGATGGATGAGATAGGAGTAGGTGGGATTGAACGCTTGTCGACTTAACATTCTATTTCTGGTGTGTTCTTGAACCCAACTGGGAGAGAATCTCATGAAGCATTACATCTTATTCCTTCAGTGAATTTGACTATTAATTTGAGTCTTGCTATTGATTTTAAAGATGCGCATGGGATTCATCAATGGTGGAGATGCGATCAGAAATTGCAAACCATAGTCTACAGCGTAATATGTATACATATACGCCTCTCATAATAATTTCTGTACGCAATGGTCATAATTAGAATAATTGTTTATATTTTAATTTGGTATTAACTTTGTGGTTTGATAAGTGTTAATATTTGAGGTATGGTTTTGAATTGATGATGATACAGATACATAATACAGTAGTTGTTAAAGTTTATAAAATCAAGGTTTCTTGGCTTGGTGTTCTTTAGTGGGGTTGAAAACTAGGGTATATTAGTCATTTCGCAGGGCGTAAAACAGTAACTAACGGAAAAAAATTAATGATCATTAGGCCGAGGGACATAATTTGAAGCCAAAAGTAAACGGTAGTGGCATAATTTGAAAAAAAAAATGAAATAAATAAGATTCAGTGGCATAACTTGCAAATCGAGTAAAACTCCGGGATATTTTTTGCAGTTTACTCTGAAAAATAATATAAGCAATAAACGTTTGCACTGTGTTCTCGAGTTGAGTAAAAGGGAGGAAGTAAAGTGAAAGTGAGAAAGTTTGTATTCTCCTGTTTTTTTTAGGAAGTAATGTGAGGTAAAGTGAAGTAAAGTGGTTATATTTTAGTTATAAAACTTTCACTCNAACGGTAGTGGCATAATTTGAAAAAAAATAAATAAATAAGATTCAGTGGCATAACTTGCAAATCGAGTAAAACTCCAGGATATTTTTTGCAGTTTACTCTGAAAAATAATATAAGCAATAAACGTTTGCACTGTGTTCTCGAGTTGAGTAAAAGGAAGGAAGTAAAGTGAAAGTGAGAAAGTTTGTATTCTCCAGTTTTTTTTAGGAAGTAATGTGAGATAAAGTGAAGTAAAGTGGTTATATTTTAGTTATAAAACTTTCACTCCACTTTTTGAGTGAAAGTCACTTTACTTCCTCTCTCTTACTTTACTTCCTCTTTATTTCACTTTCATTCATTTTCTTTCTCTAGAACGCAGCATTAATGTAGTTATGACCAGTTGAGAGTCTAATCATGATGAAAATAGTAAGTTTCAAACATCATTTCCCCACATAAATCAACACTATACTTCTTAATAAACGTTTTCGTGTTCAAACAAGATTATCGATATCATTTTTAATTTTTTTGAAAGGTAATGAATTCAATGAAAGCTCTACTACGCCGCTAAAGGCTAAGGGTGTGTTGGTTTCATTAAGATGTTTTGAGTCTAAATATGACTACCACATCTTACTGTTAAAAGGTGGTTATAAAGTCTGAATCTGAATGAAATAATATTGTTTTGTTCTTTTATAATTGTCTAAATGGTTTTATATGTTTTATATGTTTTTTTTTTTTTTTTTTTTTTTTTTTTTTTTTTTTTTTTTTTTTTTTTTAAACATTTTCTGTGCAATGAATAAATAGTTTTATAAACATTAAAAAAAAATATTTTTATAT
>LBNU01037646.1:86357-105289 GCA_014162995.1 Artemisia annua
AAACTTTCTTAATCACCCTATTGTAACAATATTACGGGTTTTTATTCTATTAATTACACCGTAATTAGTGTGATTAAGTATTGTCACGTCATCAAAAAACCGTAATATTGTTACAATAGGGTGATTAAGAAAGTTTGTGCATACAATAGGAAAAAAAAAAGTTCATAACATACAATAGTAATAAGTGGCAAGTTGAATGTATTTTTAGACATTTTTCCCTAAAGAATATCGTTTTTCATTCGTTGTTGGCGCGTGTCATGGATTGCTGTGTTTGTATACTTTCCCTGATTTGTTTAAGAATGGGATGCTTGTTATATGGAACCCTTCAATCCAAAAATCAGTTGGTATTTCTGTCCTGTCACACCAGACTTTTTTTGGTTTCGGGGTTTGTCCCGTCACTAGAGATCCTACCGTTTTGAAGATTTTATACGCAGATAATAACATGCCTTGGCATGTTGACATGCCTTGGCATGTTGAAGCTTTTACATTGAGTTCGGGTGTTTGGAATGTGATTCCAAGTGCTAATTTGCCTCGTCAATCAATAAGACTTAATACGTCAACTCAGGTTGTTATTGATAGGTTTATCTATTTGGGTGCTTGTGAGAGGACTGTTACTGATGATGATGGTGTACCTCACTATAAGCATATGGTTGTTTCATTTGATTTGATTACCAAGGAGTTTAAAGTGCTAAACCTACCAGATAGCTTAACAAACAAATTGATCTCACGTGTCTCAGTTTCTAAGTTAAGGGAATCTCTTGTTGTGTCTGGACGCATTAAGGTTGGGGGAGCAGAATGTTGTGATGTGTGGGTGATGAAGCATGACTCGTCTTTTAGAAAGCTATTCACAACAAATCAAAAATATTGGGATTTCTGGAGTAGGACCGTCTACCACACTTGATATATACGACCCCTGCTCACAACAAATCAAAAATATTGGGATTTCTGGAGTAGGGGACTCATTCTTCATGGGCTCTTACAAGGAATCGCTTCTTCTGCATAATCACCTGGATTCAATCGTTTGACTCAGGATTAGAGTAGTGAAGGCATTAGTAGCGGCTAGGCGATATACAATCCTTTAATCATACCATCCAAAGTGTAAACAGAGCCGCGGCCAACAATGCTTATATCACTAGGGAGGCTGCAATGCAATCAAGCTCTTATTGCACCAGTAGGTAACAACACAAAGTAGTGATAGTAGGTTCAAAAGCTTCTTTGATTCATCTCAACCTACTTGTTGTATCCCCAGGTCTCTTGGAAAGCATATTTGATCGTAACTGAAGTTTTAAATATTCCTTCAACACAAGTTTTTCCCCATTATTCCCATGTCTGTTGAGCTATTTAATGATCGAACAATATTTGCCATCTTTCATATAAATCTCTGTGATTCTGGAATGGATATTGTTGTTGTTTGGAAACCTTTCAATTACGGAACCAGTTTTTTGTTGTGCTAGATGTTTAACCTGGTATATATGAATTTTATTTTTTTGGCTATGGGGTTTATCCTAACATTGTCTAGATTACGTATTTTCAAAGTATAAGTTGCATCCTATGTTAAGTCGATGTTTTTAAGCTCATGGGTTTGGACTTTAGTGAACTCCAAAGCCAAAACCGTGAGCTATCTTGTAAATTGGACTCGTGTAGTTATAGTTGCCAATCTCTATAGTGCACATGAACAAACCATGGCATCGTGCTTGGTATGAGCAGCACAACTCTTCCCAGCATTTCACTTTTCATAGTAAACCATCTGTCAATGTGCAAATGACATCCAAACCATGATCATGAGAGCCGGCTGATTCAATAACATCCATAGCAGGCTGAAAACCAGTGCAAAAGATTGGATACTAAACGACCGCCTTGTACATGACACAATTATTGTTTTTTATTTTCGCAAGACTATAAACCCTGTTTGTGCTTGGGCAACGGAAACACGGTCCTTTGACTTGTAGAGTCAACTGATACGTTTATTTCTTGAAAGTATGCTCTTAAATGTTGGAGTCGTTTTGAGTACCTGACAGTGTGACTGTTTGTGCTACCCTTTCAATTGTGGCCCTTTTGAGACATCATAGCCCGGTCTTCCTCTTAGCTTGTCTTCCTTTAAATATCATAAGATACATGATCAAATATTAGACTCAAAACCACATGAAATCAGATTACATAAATCTTTATGTTATAAAATTATAGAACCTTACTGGGATCTTTGATTGACCCTTTTCCGCGTATATACACACGACAAACCATTGTAACTTCTATACATTTTAGTGAATTGCCTCTGTGACCCGATTAATCTTTTATCTTATGCTTATTATTATTATTTAAAGTTAGAGGACCAAATATGTAAACTAGAAACCTAATAACCGAATGGATGTTAAGTCGGTTAGGATCAAAGACAAAGGGATGCAACGTTTCAAGTGGCAACGTTTCATACTCTATATATATGTAAAACATGTACACGATTTCAATGTTAATGAAAAAAAATNTTATGCTTATTATTATTATTTAAAGTTAGAGGACCAAATATGTAAACTAGAAACCTAATAACCGAATGGATGTTAAGTCGGTTAGGATCAAAGACAAAGGGATGCAACGTTTCAAGTGGCAACGTTTCATACTCTATATATATGTAAAACATGTACACGATTTCAATGTTAATGAAAAAAAATAGATTTTACTTATTCAATTTACTTTTGCAACTTATAATCGATCTAGAGAAAAGTGGGACAACAGCCTCTAGGTCCCAGAAGCCGGCCAACAAAGTTAAACTAAAATAAAAAAAAAAGTCATGTTAATGAATGAGATGCAGTAAAAAAGAGTATGATGACTAAAACGTGACAAGTGAAAAGGTATATTGTTATTTTATGTAAAAAAAATCCTTCGAATAAAGTTGTATATCTGTTGCATCTTCTTGAAAGCTTACATTAGGGAAAGAATCAACAGGAATATCTAACTGCGAGATTTGCTTCACTATGTATGAACTAGGACTAGCTGGTGCTCCTTGCTAGTCCATTGCCCACTTAATCTCTGCCATAACACACGATTCATCACGAGTGTACTATCGTTATTATAAGTGAAGATTAAGTTTTACTGTTGTTTAAATATGTATACTTCTTGTGGAAAATCACTACAGCCAGCAAGACCTGCAGAACCCATGGGGCCGGGCTTCTATGTCGCTGTCGAGGTCATTAAATCCTTGGTTTGACAAAATAGCAGAAACCCGCAATATTTCTAAAAAGAGAATTATTTAATGACCAGAAGAAAAAAAATAACATATTATATAAATTAGAGAAACAAAATGGACAGGTTGGGTAACGGGCCAAAATGGGTTTATTTGGCATGAGTCGGGTTGATTTTTTATTTAATAAGGAGGTTTATGAATTCTAAGAACACTTTGGGTGCTTTCTAATTCGTTTGCCCTGTTTACTTTTACGATATTCTACGTTGTTGACCCGCTAGAGATGAAACATAACCTGAACAGACCCACGGGTCAAATTTAGACCTCTAATCAAAATCATACCTGAGTAGAATGGAGAGTGCCATAAAACTTGAGCAGCAAAAATGGTTTTTTTATCCAATTTCACGACTCACATAAAACAAAGCAAATAAATGAAACTAGGTCTTCTATTTGTTTTGGTCATCCAATATTATCATTTTGTCTGTAATGGTTCTATTTTTAATAAAAGTTTTGTGTGAAATCTTTGTGGTTCTAGCATACGAGTAGTTACTCTTAGGGTGTGTTTATTAAAAGTAGCTGTGAGTAGTATGCAGTGAGCTGTGAGCAGTAGCCACAACTCACTGCTCACCGATTCTCAAAAAAGCATTGGAAAAATGAGCATTCCTGAAAAATAGCAAAGCTCATCGCTCTTTTGCCAAACGAACACTAAAAATCAAAAATCTCATTGCTCACCGCTCATCGCCCCAAAAAGCTTCAAAAAGCTCCGCGTTAAACATAGCCTTAAACAGCTTATGAATACTTATTTTTTTTCTTTAATTATTTTTATTTTTTCTTTTTAATTATTTTTTTTCGTGTTTTTTAAAGTTATTTAAATATAACTTAGGTTTGGGATTTTTTTTTCGTGGTTTGCGATTCGTATAACATGAACCCATTTGTCACGTGCCTGAACGGGCTCCGGCCCGTTTGAACTTGTAGCCTGAACCCATCCGACCTGCCCATTTTGGCACCTCTCATGACACTATTATATGATGTAATTTACCTCCCATTGGCATCTCACCGTCCGAGTATTATGAAGTAAAATTATGCTTTAAAAAAAGTAGCCACAGATAGTAAAAATGCAACTTGGTAAGCACACTTTACCTTTTATAAAAAAACTAGTTTCCTAATTATACTATAACAGAAAATCAAGAATCGACGGCGATGAATCCTCTTAAAATTTAAAAGATAGATATTCATCATAACTCTTATTTATTAGCCTTCCTTTCTCATATTCTTATAACTTTCATCCCAAGTCATTATTCTGTCATTAGGGTTTAATAATTAATCTCTATATTTCTCAGTCATTATTTTGATCATTCAAGGTTATATAATCTGTGCAACGTTCAGTTGACACATTACAATGAAGTCTCAAGAAGATTTTACTCCGAACGCGCCAACTGCTCTGTCTTCTACTCCAACACATGGTGTAAGAAAGATTGTGATTAGGTTAAAGACTTCAACGAATACGAATACGATCATCTTGAACGGCGAAACATCATGTTTTTCCAATGCCGAAAAGATGAATGGTAAAAGAGTTTTAGACATGGAATGCGAGAATGAATTTCAAGAAAATATCAAGAAAGCCAAAAAGCAGAGCGACGTCGCTTCCACCTCCAACGCTCTTTACAAACCGGTAGAAACCAGATATGATGAAACCAAGAAACTGAATTTCAAGAAAAGAAAAGCACATATGGAAAAACGAAAAAAATTGCTCATGAGTTTTGTAAATTCAGAAGGTAAACTAGCATGCCCTTTATGCAGAGAGAATTGCGTATCGAAAAAATTCCTTTATCAACATGTGGTTTTTCACACGGATAAAGATTGGAAGAGATTCCGCAGATCACTTAATACCCACAATGTCAACAGAAGTGGCGAAGATCACAATCATGTCGTCAAGGTGGTTAATTTGAGTAAGTGTTTATATGGGTGGGATGTGAAGACGGGCAAGAGAGGTCGTTTGGGTTCAACCGTTGCTGATGTAAAGGTTAATAAGGTGCCAAACGCGAAATACTATTTGGGATTAGGGACATTTAATCTTGAGGAAGTTGATGAGGATATACAAGAAGCAGCAAAGATTCTAGTGTTCATGGCTCGTGATCACCAATTGAAGTCCAAAACAAGTATGACGATACAGAGGGAAGAAGAAGCAGCTAAGTGTCTCATGTGCCTTGATGATCCTGTTTCTCCACCTATGGCTGAATCAGGCATGCAAGTTGAAGAACTCATGGCTACAAGCATGACAGATAGGAATTTACAAGTTAAAGAATTGGCGGATACAGTTAATGGCGGAATAAAGGGGGCGCGTGGCTTTGATCTTAATGAGGTACCTGCATTTGAAGATGTTAGTTTAACAGAATGACAAGGGTGACACATAAAAGCTTATTATGGTGTAATGTTATAAGAAATACTCCGTATGTATTATCTATATCATCCTAGTAGTGAAGTTCTTTGTCACTGGCCTATTGATATATAAGTTTGACATGAATGAGTAATTCCTTGTATTTATGTATGCACTTCATGCTCTTGTTTTGATTCTCAACCTGTTTCAGTTCCACCTATATCTTCTGATTGATATCTGAAATGAAAAAGAAAAGAAAAAACTAATTTATAGCATACGAGCAATAATAACATGCAGTCCTGATTATGTAAAACAGATGAATTATCCAATAATTCAGGTAATGATCATCTGCGACTATTAATNCGTCAAGGTGGTTAATTTGAGTAAGTGTTTATATGGGTGGGATGTGAAGACGGGCAAGAGAGGTCGTTTGGGTTCAACCGTTGCTGATGTAAAGGTTAATAAGGTGCCAAACGCGAAATACTATTTGGGATTAGGGACATTTAATCTTGAGGAAGTTGATGAGGATATACAAGAAGCAGCAAAGATTCTAGTGTTCATGGCTCGTGATCACCAATTGAAGTCCAAAACAAGTATGACGATACAGAGGGAAGAAGAAGCAGCTAAGTGTCTCATGTGCCTTGATGATCCTGTTTCTCCACCTATGGCTGAATCAGGCATGCAAGTTGAAGAACTCATGGCTACAAGCATGACAGATAGGAATTTACAAGTTAAAGAATTGGCGGATACAGTTAATGGCGGAATAAAGGGGGCGCGTGGCTTTGATCTTAATGAGGTACCTGCATTTGAAGATGTTAGTTTAACAGAATGACAAGGGTGACACATAAAAGCTTATTATGGTGTAATGTTATAAGAAATACTCCGTATGTATTATCTATATCATCCTAGTAGTGAAGTTCTTTGTCACTGGCCTATTGATATATAAGTTTGACATGAATGAGTAATTCCTTGTATTTATGTATGCACTTCATGCTCTTGTTTTGATTCTCAACCTGTTTCAGTTCCACCTATATCTTCTGATTGATATCTGAAATGAAAAAGAAAAGAAAAAACTAATTTATAGCATACGAGCAATAATAACATGCAGTCCTGATTATGTAA
This sequence comes from Artemisia annua, assembly GCA_014162995.1. NCBI lineage: Eukaryota > Viridiplantae > Streptophyta > Magnoliopsida > Asterales > Asteraceae > Artemisia > Artemisia annua. Next base: position 93,029 of record LBNU01037646.1, read on the forward strand.
AACAGATGAATTATCCAATAATTCAGGTAATGATCATCTGCGACTATTAATGTTTGGCACAACTAGTAAAAGCTATACTTAATGAGCTAATGTGTGTCATGTTTCTTGTTTTCGGCCGATTTTCTTTTAACCTGAAATAGAAATATATTGATTTCGATGTTAAAAGCTGAAACGACCCACTTTGATCAGCTTCCACATAAGGGCAATAACCATAGCAACATAAACTATGAACCACTCTAAAACAGTGAAACAACTACATTTCTATTGGACTATGAGTCATTTGGCATGTAAAACTTGATTGTGGATGCCAACGTGCAAAGCTCCCACATCCACATTACTAATCTGCCTATGAAAAGGCGAAAACAATTACAAAGACTACTGAGATTCCAAAAAGAGTTTTAAGACGCAAAAGAACCAAGATTCCGGCTGATCAAAACCTGTAGTTAGAAAGCAAATTTGAACATAAGATGAAAGCTATGTGAGGCACATAAATGAAAACCAATAATGTACAACTATCTTGACCAAACAAGGTATTGTGATTAAAAATGCGTTGAACATATGTAAATATCTTATGAATTCGAATAGCCAGCCATTGTGGCCAAAGAGTGCTCACCTTGAAAACCTCTGCTTTGAACTCGAAATTTTAGTTATACATTAGTTGAGGCATTTTCATTGAACACGTGGTGAGTCAATATTTGTTGTGACATGATGAGATGAAAGTTGAGCCTTTCCAAAAAAAAATGAGATGAAAGTTGAGAAGCTGATCGAGCTTAGTGGATGGATGGACTGGAGACTGCCATGAAGAAGGATATAATGCATTATTTTGTTTGTGTTAGTTTATATATCTGAGGAATTAGAAAAGTATTTTCCGGATTATAAACTTAAATAAGCTACAAGCTTAACTTGATATGTTTATAAAAAAAAACATGATTTATGAGCTGTTCTAATTTTACATGAGCTCATCAACTTATGTATATAAGCTAACTGAAACACCCTTTCATTTACGATTAAGTTTCGACTTTGATTAATTTTGCATGTTAATTACATTCACAACTTAGGAGTTTAGTGTTATTTTGTTATAAAATAAGAGCTTTTACTTTTTTAAGGCGGAAATTTTATTAAGATCTTTAGCAGGGAGCTAAGACAAAAACGAGTTACAAGCAATTGTAGGATTTATGATCCAATGTGTCAGATATAAACATGGGTTTTGCTAACAAGTGCTGAGTCGGCACTTGTTTAGCTATGTTAAAAAAGAAAGGGATAATAACTTTATAAATGATCACACTTGTCCAAAAATACTCTTCAGGGTATCGAATAAATTTTTTTGCTTATACGAGTACTGAACTTTCAATACTGAACTTTCAATTTCGGACTTTTTGAGATACCAAACTTTTAATTTCGGACTTTTGAGGTACTTTTGTGACATTTTTGCCCCTGTATTTTTAATAATTTGAGGGGCAAAAACGTCGCAAAGTACCTCAAAAAATCCAAAATTGAAAGTTCAGTACCCATATAAGAAAAAAATTTGTTCGATACCCATAAGAGTATTTTTGAGGTACTTTTGTGACATTTTTGAGGTACTTTTGTGACATTTTTGCCCCTGTATTTTTAATAATTTAAGGGGCAAAAACGTCGCAAAGTACCTCAAAAAATCCAAAATTGAAAGTTCGGTACCCATATAAGAAAAAAATTTGTTCGATACCCATAAGAGTATTTTTGAACAAGCATGATGCTTTTTAAAGGTATTATCTCAAAAAGAAAGTTTAAGCGAATATAATTAGAAAATGTATTTTAAGTAAACATGGGTTTTGCGCAAAAGTTTATAGTGGCCGGCACTTGTTAGCAATAACTACGCCTTAACAAGTGTAGTGGCCACGTTGTTAGCAAAACCAAACATATTAGCGCAAAAACTTACTTTAATGAGAAATGCAAGAGTGAAACATAACTACATAAGTTATGTTTGGCACACATTTTTGTGACATGGGCAAACCAAATAACCGGTTTTCTCTTCATACAAAACTAGATTTTCTTCGACGTGTTTCGATTCATCCGAACAACAGAAGTTTGATGCTTTTGAAACAAGAATGTGACCACCTGCAAAGCTTAGGATAAATGGCAACGAGTCCCTTACACTTTTATGATAGCTTATTTGTGCTATATACTTGCTGTTTAAAAAAATAAATAAATAAATAAATGAATATGATTGTTGTGCCCAAAATTGTAAATATTTTACTTTGTTGAAATATTGCGGGTGTATTTGGCAAAAGTAGCAGTACCAATGAACAGTAGTTGTAAGCAGTAGCTGTTTTTTTAATAAAATATTTGGTAACATAGTTGTGTGTGTGTAATCATAATGTGTAAAATAACTTCTAAATGTTCGACGCTCTTTAATGCTATATCGAAAAAAGAAGGTAAAACTATTTATTGTTTGCCAATGAAGTATCGTACTTTAGCTCTTACCTAAAATGCCCATTAAACAACAAAATTTTAAGATAAAAGGCTTATAGAAAACAATTTGGTGTTCATTACTTTCTTCATCTCAATATTATTAATCTATCAAATGAAACTTAAAGAAAGTTTATATGCATATCAATTTATATTAAGTAGAAACTTCATATTTGTACTAAGCGTGTACCCGTGCACATCGACAAAATTTTATAGCAGCAAATAGTTGAAGTTGAGATATTTTATAGTTAAGTGTTTCATGTAACGTTGAAAAATTATCGTTGGCAAGTCTTCATCATCCGAGATGGAAACAACATTCTAACAATTTCAATTTGACAAATTGGAATTGAAATAGGGATCGGGATTTAGAGCTGGATTAGGTTGAATCTGTAAAAAGAATAGTAATTTAATATTTCTCATTTTGAGAGTGTTTAAGCTATGTTTGGCAAAAATATAGGTGTGCTGGGGCTGTTTCGGATGCTGATGTTGTTGCTGAAAAATATTAAAATTATAGGTTTAGTTAATTTTTTCAGTGATGCTTTGCAGTGAGCAGTGAGCTGTGAGCAGTAGCCACAACTCACTGCTCACCGATTCTCAAAAAAGCATTGGAAAAATGAGCATTCCTAAAAAATAGCAAAGCCCATCGCTCTTTTGCCAAACGAACACTAAAAATCAAAAATCTCATTGCTCACCGCTCATCGCTCCAAAAAGCTTCAAAAAGCTCCGCGTTAAACATAGCCTTAAGCAGCTTATGAATACTTATTTTAAGTAGGAAATCTCAAATGAAACTTAAAGAAAGTTTATATGCATATTAATTTATATTAAGTAGAAACTTCATATTTGTACTAAGCGTGTACCCGTGCACATCGACAGAATTTTATAGCAGCAAATAGTTGAAGTTGAGATATTTTATAGTTAAGTGTTTCATGTAACGTTGAAAAATTATCGTTGGCAAGTCTTCATCATCCGAGATGGAAACAACATTCTAACAATTTCAATTTGACAAATTGGAATTGAAATAGGGATCGGGATTTAGAGCTGGATTAGGTTTAATCTGTAAAAAAATAGTAATTTAATATTTCTCATTTTGAGAGTGTTTAAGCTATGTTTGGCAAAAATATAGGTGTGCTGGGGCTGTTTCGGATGCTGATGTTGTTGCTGAAAAATATTAAAATTATAGGTTTAGTTAATTTTTTCAGTGATGTTTGGCAAGCTAGATGTACTTTTAGATTAAAAGTGAAAAATGGCATAATTTGTAAAAAATAATCTCCCGAATCCTTACTATCATATGGATGGAAGCGGTAAGTGACATCCGGTCAATATCCAAATGAAGTATAAGAAAAATGTGGATGTTAAATGGAATTAAAATATATTTAAATGGAATTAAAACATATTTATCCATTACCAATCATCCTACTGTACTCATAGTATTCATTTAAGTCCAACGATTTCTCTGATGTTGATATGCTTGAACAAAAAAAAAAAAAAAAAAAAAAAAAGAGAGAGAGGAAGAATACAGGTTTCAGATTGTTACTAAACGATTCATATTCAATTATTTATCATGTAAAACATTATAGATGTTAAAAGACAAATGAAGTTCTCTTTTGAAATGTATGACTAAAGATTTTCATCTACTCTTCTGAATAAAAACAACAGGTTTTGAAAGTGATTCCAAGACAAGATTTGTTTGTATGAGGATGTGATTGTTTGTATGAGGATGTGATAAGCAGAATGTGTTTATCGTACACTACAAAACTTGATTATGGTTTGTTATAACTTAAAAATATACAAAGATATTTAAGTAAAACAAAGGCCCTACAAACCGGTAGGCACTATGTGCCACTGCACCGTCCGCATCCCCTTTTTAACTATTGTGTACCCGTGCTCTTTTTATTGGCTTATAGTTTAACCATTAGCACAATGGTTTTTCTTAAAACATGCTTTGTAGAATTGTGGGACCGCCGCTTCCAACATAAGATATCGTTTTTTATGTTCTTTGGGTCTAGCAGATGAGTGTATTGCTCATGGTCGTACCACCTTACAAGCACTAGCAAAATAAGAGGTTGGGAATGATGGGCCACATTTAGAATGTACGTGTAGTAATATCGCACAATCTCTGATACATGGAGACTACAAGTCGACATGAACAAAACAATCGAATAATTGGAAATGTATGTCTCAAAGGAGATCGTATTGTATAGGTCAGATGCATTTAACGCGGACGGGTTTTGCAGTCAACATCGAGCATAAAACGTTTGTATGTATTTCTTGGGGTGTTTATTGAAATTGTTGTATTTTCAGGTCTTTCGATATGTTCATAATCTTTTTAGTATATAATCATTTGTACTTTGAAAATGGAGTAAAATATGTTGTGACATTGCTATTTTTTGAATGGTATGTTAATGTAAATTGTGTGTTTCTTTTTTATATACGTTAATTGTTATATACACTATAGATAGGGTGAGGTTATTTTCAGAACCAAATAAATTGCGAGAACCAGCATCAACCAATCAAATTTTTTTGAATATTAATTATTATTATTTAATTCAAAAGGGTATAACGGTAAAATTACCTTTTTATATTTTTTAATAAAAAACGTTTTTTGAGTTCCTAAATTTTAGGTTTTTTTTTTTTTTTTTTTTTTTTTTTTTTTTTTTTTTCCGGCATATATGTTTAGTAAGGTGGACATGTGTTTCTTGTAGTAGATAAATTAAATTTTCAATATAAACACCGAGATGATTTTCAAAATGTCTATACTTTTAAACTTTTAATATATGAGCATATGTGCACATGTGTAACTAACTCTCTTATAACTTAAACATCTCTACAAACTTATCAACAACAAAAATAATAACTCAAAATTGCACAAGTTAATGATTTACAATATTTAATACCTCCTAAAATTTCTACTTCATTACAAATGCTTAACTAATAGAAAAAAGTAAATTTAATTGAGGGTGCACATGTGTAAACACCATGTTTTTACAACATCGTCTTTAGTGTGCACGTATGCATACACGTATCCTTGATTATCTTGATCGTTTTTGCATATATGAACATGCATGTAACTTTTCGAAGTATTCACATGTAGAATGCACATGTACATCTTCGTCTCGATCATTTTCAGTGCATTTGTATTCTTCGTCTTGAGCATAAACCTGAATATTTGCAACCGATATTAATTCACAGCAATAATACGAAAAAATTATGATCAAATCTTGTAATAAAGTATGGACTCACTTTTTATTGATACCTGCCGTAAAAACATACGTGCACAAAACTTAAAACACATATGCACACATATACCAACTATAAAACACCCTCTAAACACATATGCACATTTCAATTGATTATAGATATATAACTTAAAACACATATGCACACATGTACCAACTCTAAAACACATATGCATCCTTCTATTTTTTTTTAAAGCTTCTCACTTTTTTTAAAGCTTCATTTCTTCCAAAAGATATCTTTAATTATTTTTCATCTAGCACCACAAGTTTTACTTCTACAACTATTTCAAATAAATAAAATATAAACTTTTGAATGACTCATATTACGGATGAAAGAGAACAAAACAAATCGTTTAGTTGACAGCAACTCCAAGACCACTGTTTGGAAATTGTTTCAAGTATACATGATGATTTAATTAGCCTTATTTGTTTAGTTGGAAAAAAAACAATAATAAAAAGAATTATAAGAATTATAAGAGTTTTTCAAACAAAAAACCATATTTTGTTTTCCAGATCGAAAACATCATCTTTATTAATTTTCGGTGACTTACATTTTGGATCTAACTCAGTCCCGTTTCTATCATTTAATAGGCGAGTCTCCATCTTCCTATGCCTCTGCTTCAGATCTTGATAACTTAAATAGGCGGCTAGGTTTTGGTTAAAGAAGGTGGGGGAGGTTTTTAAGGAAACTGGAAAAATGATACTCGTACGAGAGAAATAAGTGGCCTGGTGGTTATAATTGGAGGTGATACGAAATTACTAAAATGCCCACCCATCCTTTTTAGAGTATAACCAGAAGTTTCATTTTATTACATTTATACCACCCCTCTTTATATCCGTTGATTGAAAATTGGATGGTTCAGATTGGTTCTCGCAGTTCTCGCAATTTATTTGGTTCTGAAAACAACCTCACACTATATAGATAAGGGCCAGATTTTGAAATGGTAGTGAAACTTTCATACATATTTTTAGTGTTTTAAGGGCCAAATTTGTAGTAACGGCACAGGGCCACACAAAATATCACGGGACGGCCTGGCTAACACTTTATCATATTATGTAACGACATGTGTAGGCTGTGCTTATGCACAATTGATGAATTTCCTCGTCCCCATTAATAAAAGGGTTAAATCCATGTATCCCAAATTTAAACTCCTAAATGTCATATTTACCCAACCGAAACTAATAATACCATATATACCCAATTTAAACTCACAATTTGTCATATCTACCCATTTTACAAATTTATATAGAGTTAATTACATAGATGGTCATTGTGGTTCGGCGGATTTTTCACTTTCAGTCACTGAACTTTTTTTTTGACTGGTTCAGTCATTGTGGTTTGCATATGTTATCGGTCCAGTCCATATCCGGCTTGAAATGACCAAAAAGCCCTTGTCATCTTCTTTTGACAATTAAGTAACGGCTGTTAGTCCTTTATACTAACGGTCATGGATTAAGGTTGTTGGTGCATGTCATGGATTACTGTGTTTGTATGGTCACCATAAAGGTTATAATAAATGGATGTTTGTTATTTGGAACCCGTCAATTGGAAAATCATTTGCTATTGCAATTGCAAGTGCCCCTCACCCTTCTAATCGGATTCATTATGGTTTCGGGGTCTGTCCCGTCACTAGAGATCCTACTGTTGTGAAAATAAATTGGAGAGTTGGCATGCCTTGGCATGTTGAAGTTTTTACATTGAGTTCGCGTGTTTGGAATGTGATTCCAAGCGGTAATTTGCCTCGTCGATCAATTATACTTACTGGTTCAACTAAAGTTGTTATAGATAGGTTTATTTATTGGGGTGCTTATGATATGACTTCTGGTGCAAAATATATAGTGTCATTTGATGTGATTACCAAGGAATTCAAAGTGGTAGACCTACCGGATAGCTTAAACAACGAGCTAACTGGATCTTTTGTGTCCGTTTCTAAGTTAAGGGAGTCTCTTGTTGTGTATGGATTTATTTTTGTCAACAACGCAAACTGTTGTTGCGTTGTATGGATAATGGAGCATGATTCGTCTTTTAGAAAGCTATTCACAATTGGTGCACAAGTAGATAAAATATTGGGGTTTAGGAGAGTGGTCAACCTATATTTCAAACTCAAAAGGGGGACGAAATGTTTACAACACTTAATGTTTACGACCCCCACTCACAACAAATCAAGAATGTTGGGATTTCTCGACTAGGGGACTCATTCTTCATGGGCTCTTGCAAGGAATCGCTACTTTTGCTTGATCACTCAGATTTACATATTTATTGTGACGATAGTTGATCAAAATGATGAAGGCCACATTTTAAGGTGTGGATTAATAAAGTACAAGTTATCTAAGGACGGAGGGCCTATTTTGTTGCTAAGGTGTGGAAACATCACTTTCATCTATTTTAGTTTTTTATGGAATATTGTAGTTTTTTGTTTTGTTTTGTTTTGTTTTTTTGTTTTGTTTTTTTTTTTTTTTCCCTTCCAAATTTATGCTTTTTAGCAAGGTTAGTGAAATCGGCATTCTCAAGTTTAATGTGATTTTTATTATTCGATGGATAGTGTTACTTTTGCTCCTTGTCTTTAATCCTTTATAGATGTCTTTTTTCCTTGTGTAAAAAAATGATGAACAAGCCTTTGCCTCGTTACATTCTCCTCTCGTTTTGCTTGGGGCCTATTTTGAATAATCTGTAAATACAAACATGAGTTTATCTGCAACATTTGAACGTGTAAATGCTTATGTGTGAACAAGCAATGATATTCATTTACACTCAGGATTAGAGGAGTAAAGGCATTAGTTGTGGTTAGGCGATGTTTGGAGAGACAGAAAGTCATGAGTTTTTCTTTAAAAAAAAAAAAAGGTGTTCATTAGACTTCTTGCCAGTGGGTTACAACACAGAATAGTGATTTTAGGTTCAAGAGCTTCTTTGATTCATGTCAACCAACTTGTTGTATTCTCAAGTCTCTTAGAAAACATTAATGATTGTAACTGAAGTTCAACAATTTTGGCTCAGCATAAGTTTTCCCCCACTCTAACATTTGATTCATATAGAAATTTCTGTGATTGTGGAATGAATATTGCTGTTGTTTGGATACCTTTCAATTACCGAATCAACTTTTTGTTGCGCTAGCTGTTTACCTGGTCTATATGAAGATGTTTTTGGGCTATGGGATTATCCTAACAGTGGCGACCCCGTTGCATCCTTTTTCACGGAATTCCAAACCGTAATCTACCTCATAAATTGGTTTACATGGACTTAAGTATCTATAGTTGCCAGTTTCCATAGTGCACATTGACAAACAAAGAGACATTGCTCATTTAAGTTATCATAGCCCAGTCTTCCCCTTAGCTTAACTTTCTCTAATTTGCATATAATTATTAATCAAAAACTAGATATGAAAACCACATGAAATCAGATCAAGTAAATCTTTATGTTATAGATTTATAGAACCTTACTAGGATCCTTGATTGACCCTTTTCCTCGTATATACATGACAACCCGTTGTAGTTTCCATACGTTTTAGTGAGTCGCCTCTAGGTCCCAGAAGCCGGCCAATAAAGTTAAACTAAAATCCAAAATGAATATGTCATCGTGATGAATGAGATGTAGCAAAGAAAAAGTATAATGACTAAAATGTGACAAATGAAATTGTATGTTATCTTATGTGAGAAACCACTAAGAATAAAAATGTATATCTATTGCATCTTCTTGAAACCTTACATTAGGGAAAGAATCAACATGAATATCTAACCGCAAGATTTCCATCATTGTGTATAACTAGGACTAGCTGGGGCTCCTTGCCAGTCCATTGCCATTGTCCACTTAACCTCTGCCATAACACACGATTTATTACGAGTGAGCTATCATTAGTATCAATGCACATTAAGTTTGGTTATGTATGAATAAAATACCTCTTGTGAAAAACCATTCCAGCCAGTAAGACCTGCAGAAGCCATGAGGCTCAAGCTTCTATGTGGCAGCCTGTCGAGGTCATTAAATCCTTGGTTTGACAATATAGCAGAAACCCGCAAATTTTCTAAAAAAGGGGAATTATTGTTAATGACTAGAAGAAATAAATAACATATTATAAATTAGAGAAACAAATGGACAGGTTGGGTAACGGGCCAAAATGGGTTTATCTGGCATGAGTCCGGTTGGTTTTTTTCTTTACCAGGGAGGTTAATGATTTCTAAGTACCCTGTGGGTGATTTTTAATCCATTTGGCTTGTTTACTTTTACAATATTGTGCCTGGTTGACCCTCTAGAGATGAAACATAACCCGAACAGACCCACGGGTCAAATTGAGACCTCTAATCAAAATCGTACCCGAGTAGAAATGGAGCGTACATAAAACTTGAGCAGCAAACAATGCTTTTGATCCAATTTCACGACTCACATAAAACAAAGCAAATAAATGAAACTAGGTCTTCTAATTGTTTCAGTCATCCAGCATTATCATTTTGTCTGTCCCATTTAATGGTTCTATCTTTAATAAGTTTTGCGTGAAATCTTTGTGATTGCAATGTGAACCCATAATGATAACCATTTCTTGAGTTGGGCATGAAAACCTGGCTTGAGTTGGGCATTTCGAGCTATAAATCTCACTGGAGAAAGTTTCTCAACAATGATAACCATTTCTTGACTGATTGCAATGTGAACCCATAATCTGCGGATCCTTGTTAAATTCAAGAATTGGAATCTTTTAAATGGAAAAACGGGTCACGACATCTTGACCTGGTTGTAGAGGACGAGGTTTTGCATATGACGATCTCCGTGTATTTATAGTCATTTGATAGACAAGGAAAGCGAACTACAATTTGTCGATGATAAAGAAGATCAGGCTGCAATTGTGTTATAGATTTGAGAAGATTTCTGATGGGAATCTGAAGAGCCACATTCTACTTTTTTTGTGTAGTGTTAAAGTAGGTAGGCGAGTCGTTACCCTGAATTCTTTTTTTATTTTCACGATTGTTATAATATATTTATTTTGGTAGTCTGTGCATTCATGGCATTAGGGATAGCACAATAATCTGATTACTTTAAACGAGCTACTCTTATGTACCTTTTAGCTTTTGGCCTTGAAGGCTTTTAGGTATTAAGTTAATTGTTGTAATACACCAAGTGTTAGCGTAAGCGAATGTGAAACTGTTACTACCCTCATTTTGTTTTGCAGTTATTCTTTTCAAGTAAAAAACCGACTACTAGACATTACTTTCACTAGTTGCTGGTTTTCAAGTCTTCCTTTTTAAAGAAACCTCGTTTCTAACTAATGAATTTCCCATAAATGGTTGATGCATGTTGGACGGAAATGTGATGTAGTACTAAAATGAGATAACACAAATCAGACCTGTTGATTCACAAGAATACCAGGAATGATCCTACCAATAACCGTTGATTCACAAGAATGCCGATTAAAGGGAAATTCTTAGCAAAACTACCAAAAATAGACTTTTCGTATTTCATTCAACTGATTAGCCACAAAGGCAATACACTTATTAAATAGAGAAACAAAGTCGAAATGGGGCCTAAATAACAAACGGGCCGAAAGCTATTACAAAAACAAAAGTCCAAAAACCCGAAAAAACACTAAAATGCAAATAAAACGTAAAATAAAGTGATTCAGGGCTCGAAAGTTCCGTAAACCGACGTAGTCTGTTTACCACAACGTGCGCCTCGCTCCAAGCTTCGAAACGACGGTCATGGGCCTGAAACGGAGCCCCGTAGCCCAACTTATGGCCCATTTAAGTGAGGCCCCTTTTGTCACACGATCTTGGGCCTCTAGAAACATGATGACCCGTTCCTCAACACTTGGGCCCGGATCAAAATGCCAGAAATTTGTGCCAGTTTGGGACGAAGTTCATCAAGGACCAAGTAAGCGTGTTTAATGCATGTATTGACTAAACAAACATGTAATCTATAAACGGTTTAACTCTTAGATGGGTTGAAGTCTTGAAGATAGGCTAGGGTCGATCCTCTACGATCTAGTTAGTAGGTAACTAGGTACTCATTAAGTTTAGCTGTAAAACTGAAGTATGGTTGTGATCTAATCCATCTATTTTCCGATCTAGTTTCTTAGGCTAGACCGCTAGACAAGCATGACACAAAACGTGGTCCTTTTCATGTCTTATGTTATCTTTTCAAAATTGCTCAAGGCCGTTGCACATGAAATTGGTTGAGAGTGGTTATCATTGATGGGTTGATGTTTATACTAAGATACAACCAAATAATGCATGCTTGGTCGGACATTTACATATTAACGAAAAAAAATATATTAAAACTTTGATGATTTTTATTATTAATATAATGTTTGAGTAACTAAATTAGAATATTACACTTCCTTAAAATAAAAAGAACCCAAATATTAAGGTTTATCCTGCGATCTTTGAGAGGTCGTTAAAGGGCTTCCATAGTTTTGAAACTGTAATAAAGGCTTCACGGGAAGTCTTTTTATGATTTTTATTTGAATTTCAAAAGGGATATTCTGCGAGTTCATTTGTTATTATGATATATATATATATATATATATATATATATATATATATATATATATATATATATATATATATATATATATATATATATATATTTTTTTTTTTT
>LBNU01037646.1:116779-172536 GCA_014162995.1 Artemisia annua
TAAAGAACTCGACATCTAGCTTTGTGTCGGTAAAATTGTAAGCGACGATGGGAGTGGTTGTACCCTTGTAAAAGAACTCGACATCTAGCTTAATGTCGGTAAAAGTGTAAGCGACGATTGTAAGGTTTTCTCCGCCGAGAAGGGAGGTTGTTGATCTAGTGAAGTAACTCTCGAGTTGGGTACTCGGGGCGTGGACGTAGGGCAAGGACAAAAGAGGTCCTTGTAGCCGAACCACGATAAATACTCGTGTCGTGAATGGTTTGCACTTTCCCTTTACTTATTGCTTTGCTTTGATGTTTGCATTATGTGATTGTGTGTGTTGTGACTTGTTGTTTGTACTTGTGTGATAACATGTATTAAGTTATGTTGGTCATAAACAACAAGAAACGTCTTTCATATTACAACAAGCTAAAATGGACATTTGATACAACAAGTAGTAAAGTTTTTAAACGGTAACGTATTCACCCCCCCTCTACGTTTTCACAAATAGTTATCGGATTAAATGGTCAAGCGATACCTAATTGCTTTTACTTTGGTGCTCTTGGTACGTTTCGGATTATATATTATGGGATTGTGACTTGAATTTGGATAACATGAATACTTAACGGATTTAGTGATTGGGACTTTGACTCTGATTATTGGATAAATACTAGACTTGTATTGACATTTTGGACATTGGATATTGGACAAATTGGACTTATTGGACTTGAAACGAATACAATATATTAGACTCATAACGAATTTAATATATTTGATTCGCAACGAATACACAATAAGTAAACAATTCTAATAAACAACGAATACCTTTTATAGTTCTCTATTAAACTGTCGGGAAATAATGTTTTAGAGAATTTAGTTTATTTAAAGTCTATGGACTTGGAAAGGTTATATAAATGGATGCTTCATGCCGAAATTTATAAAACTTTCTAAACTTACTTTTTATTTCTAAATCTTTTTAAGATTATTCTTATAAAACCCGACAAAGAATTTAAAAATGAATAGTTTATTTAAACTTTAAAACACTTTCATATTTGAATTATTAACTTGTGTTGTGATACCGATTTCGTAGCACCTCAATGCATGTATGCTTCCGCTAGACCCGAATTTTGGGGGTGTTACATATTGGTATCAGAGCCTAGGTTATAGAGAATTGGGCATTTTAAAACCCAAACTATAACCACTTTTGCGAAAACTAAACCCTATGACCGCTACGTGCCTGCCTGCCAAGCCGATGCCTCGCATAAGATTTTATTTGAGGATGTAGCTGATTTGATAACTGAGAATACATTGGATAAGATATTGAATGATATGATTGATGATAAGTTTATGAGACATTTGGTGATTTACGTGATGAAATGTTTATGATATAATTGATGAGTTTGATGATATAATCATTTTAGTGTGTGTCTTACTTTTGGATATTTCATATCCGCCTATTTTAGCTATTTACCATGAGCATTTCCATATGCTTATGTAAGTTTTGCATCTATCACTGAGTTACGCTATTTCCTTGCGTAATCTCATTACCGAATGTTGATTTTGCACACTAGACGTAGTATTGGGAATGATTTTGGGATATAACGGACATATTACTAGCGTAACTAGGCTGAGTGTTTCAAAATTCATTGAACCTCGGGTGAATGTAGCCTGATCACCTACATTCAACCAGGGACAGTTGGACATGGCCTGATCAACTATGTCCGGCTCAGAGGTGAATTTTGCGATACTGAAGGTAGTTACAATAGCATTATGTTCGGGTTAGAGTTGCCTTGAGGAATGATAAGTTTTGCGTGCATACACAAGTAATGAACATAACACATAAGCCTGCACTTACACACGACACACTGGCATCGCAACACCACACTCTATACAGTAAAAATTAAAAGACATAGCAATGAAGAAAGTTGTTAATTTCATCAACCAAAAAATGGTAGTAAACTACAAGATCTAGAAATAATTAGTTCCTTTCAGTCTCAAGGATGTGCTTTTGACAACTGATAAGCTTCAAATGTACTACTTTCAAGGACGAGTCCATGTTCCTACTAATACAGGGGACTTTACTGGGTTATTTGTACCGAGTTGATTATATATGGGATCAGTATGTAGCAAGCTCGAAACTAATATACACTTGCGCAAAGCTTGCATACAAACATATACCAAATGACAGTCAAGGGTGTTGGACCATTAATGTTATAGAAGCAAAGATAGGGGTAGTATATGTATGTATTAGTTATTTAGTTTAGAATTCTGTAAACCCAAGTTATATGGGCTGGGTCATAAATGGGTCGTTTTAGGTTAATAGGTACAACGGTTATATAGTTTATACCGTTTAGTGAATCGGCATAACTGCCTCCTGTGGCAACGATTCACATAGTATATATAGGATCAGTTTCTGTAAACATATCAATACAATTATCAATAAAAGTATCGTTAGTATAGATCAAATTCTATTGTTATTTTGTTACTTCAACATACAGCAACATTGTTATTTTGTATTCAGTCAAATACCAATATTTGGCATCAGAGAAAGTGTTAATCGATCCAGGGAAGAACGAGTGCAAGTGGCCATCGATTGAAAAGAAAACCCAGAATTTCGTTTTGAAAAGATTCGCAGAAGAGGAACCAAAGGCAGAATCAAGAAACCGAACACAGTGAGATAAGTATTATTTTTTCAATTTCGAATTGTGGGTATCTAGTGTTGGAATTAAGAATTATTATTAGAAAATATTAGAATAGTAGATTTGTTATCAGGAAGTTGTGTTGGTTTTGTGGTGAAACCAGGAAGTTGTGTTGGTTTTGTGGTGAAACCAGGGAATTGTTTTGGTATTGTGGTGAAACCAGGAGGATTAAGGATAGTTGGTTAATAGAAACCAGGGTACTATTCTTGGAGAATACTGTAGGTGAAAGTAAATTTTTCAATCGGATCAAGATTGGAAAAGGTAGGAAGAAAAAGAAAATGGCAGGCGATAAGAATGAACCAACGAAGGATAGTGGAACATCAATGACGTTCCAATACCCGGTTCTCAATTCAACAAATTATACAATTTGGGCTGTAAAGATTCGGGCAATTTTTAATGTCCATGGAATTTGGGAAGCGGTTGAACCAACGCAAGGAACTGAAGTCGATCAAAAGAAAGATAACTCGGCAATTGCATTGCTATATCAAGCAATTCCAGTAAGTATGGTATTGCAAGTTGCTAACCTTAAATCAGCAAAGGAGATTTGGGATGCGTTGAAAATTCGACATGTTGGAGTTGATAGAGTTAAGGAGGCGCGTGTTCAAACAATAGAGTCGGAGTTTGAACAATTGAAGATGAAAGACAATGATTCGCTAGATGTGTATGCCGGGAAGATAAGTGAGATTGCAACACAAGCAAGCAGTTTGGGGCATACTATGGACGATAAAAGGCTGGTTAGGAAACTTTTAAGTTCTGTACCAGAGAAGTTTATGCAAATTTTTGCAGCAATAGAGCAGTTTGCAGATCTTAATACGATGCCATTTCAAGAAGCCATTGGGAGATTAAAAGCTTTCGAAGAACGGATGAAAATGGCAGTCAAAGAAGAAGATGGATCCAGTAACCTACTTTTCAGCAAAATAGATGAAAAGGAGAAAACCAAGGAACACAAGTGTGAACGTTGCGGTCATGAGAATTCAAGTCAAGGAAGACCAGGACGTGGGCAAGACAAGAATTGGAAACCATGGAAGAAAAAAGATGGTGATCAAGACCTGAGTCAGATAAGATGTTACAAGTGCAAAGAACTTGGACACTACAAAGGCGAATGTCCAAAGACGGAGACGGAAGCAAACCTGATTCAGTATGAAGATGAAGAACCATTGCTGTAAAAGGAACTTTGAAGATTTGAAGACTTTGCCGTCTATAACATTAGGGGGTGAATGTTGGACCATTAATGTTATAGAAGCAAAGATAGGGGTAGTATATGTATGTATTAGTTATTTAGTTTAGAATTCTGTAAACCCAAGTTATATGGGCTGGGTCATAAATGGGTCGTTTTAGGTTAATAGGTACAACGGTTATATAGTTTATACCGTTTAGTGAATCGGCATAACTGCCTCTTGTGGCAACGATTCACATAGTATATATAGGATCAGTTTCTGTAAACATATCAATACAATTATCAATAAAAGTATCGTTAGTATAGATCAAATTCTATTGTTATTTTGTTACTTCAACATACAGCAACATTGTTATTTTGTATTCAGTCAAATACCAATAAAGGGTACTTTTGCCAATATCCAGATTCAACAGAAAGTTGCTCTTAGAAACTAACATATATGATGAGAATTCGGTGCTTTTTGACGCCGCACCTTCTCCAAACCACATGAATCAGATACGGGACAAGATTGGAGTACATGTAACTAGAACATTAAAAAGCAGTTATCTACATAATCTACACAGGATCTTATGGGCTAACCAATTTAAATTAAAGAACTACATAACATAAAGTCTATATGGAATTAGAAATCACCTAGCTGATGGACTTATGGTTATTGGTTGGCTCCCTCTTTCTCTTGAGTCTCCTGTAAACATGGGGAGATACAAGGCTTTGCACGAAAATAGGGGCACACAAATCTGGTTCCTTGTATCTTAACTCGATCTTAACATCATCATCATCAGTGAAGAAACTCGTGTGTGGAACATAATCATCCTCGGTCGATTTTAAGGTGTGTACAGCATCATTAACCTTGTGAGGGACATCGTCATAAGGCGGCAAGAGAGTCCAAGACGATTTTACGTTGTAGCTTTTCATGACCCATCTAGGAAGAGCACCAATAAGTGGGTGACATATGCAGAGACATCCATCGATAATCCCAAGCCGAGAAGCTAAAGTACAGCCATGATCAGGTAGAGGAATTTCTTTGAATTCATCTGTGGATAAGTTAAAAGCAATAATCACATACTTGGATTTATCAGCCTTCATTAACCAGTGAATCGCACCATTGCACAAGGCACCAACAAACTTAAAGACTAGCAGGGTACACACTAACTGTCCAGCGTATTTCCAAGCATTTGTTTTCAAACTTAAAACGATGAAACTGGTGCCCCAAGACCCTCCTTTAGATCCTAGTACAACCTTGTAGTCATCTGACAATGAATCATAACCAAAACTGATAGGTCCTACTGTATCATACAGGCCGTGACACATGTAATCAAGGGGTGGTTTCGGCAGTATTCTGAACTGTCTAGTAGAGGGATTGGCTACTAATATACGACCAATTAGGGGAGAAGCGATGCATACGAGGCCATTAGAAGAACCAACAATGTTACATCGACTGTCATGATAATACATGTTACTGCGAGAACTCCCAATAAATGGTTTGGCGGGGCGACGTAAAAGCTGAACCATAACGATCCTCATATGTCGGAATTGACTATTATTACGATCAGTGTCGTACCTATATCTCAAATGAGCATTGACGAAGCGGTTGCTGGAAATGAAAGAACGCCATAACTTGCAGACGTTTTTGCATCGGATGAGATCCTTGACATCCAACCTTACGAGTATAGTCTCAAGCATGTCAGGAACTGTTGGTGGTAATGAGCCCAGAACAGGGTAAAGATAATCAATGTCCTAACTACGTACCAATGAATGGTTACCGGATATCACTTAGAATCTTGTTATCACTTTCCAAAGTAAACTATTCGACCCTAATGCCTGGGTATCACGAATATCTACTTGGGATAAGACCAAATGTTTGTTATTGAATTAGGCACAAATCAATAACCCTTTGCGTTCAAGTGTTTAGTTCGTATGTTCTCTATATTCATGCAGTTGTATTTGATCTCTATTTATAGGTAAGATCACTCAACCCTAGTCAGTGGAATTATGAGTGATTAACGGCTAATTAATCGCTCATAATTAACATCCATAATAATAGGTATTAGTGGTTACACGACCAATTAAACGTGGTCATTAATGCAGTTATAACTGCCACTTGAATAGGTCAAAACAGTTACTAATCAAGTTTGAATTCAGTCCAGTGAGTTCGTTATACTCACTGATGAGTTAATCCCTGAGGACATAACAACTCCCTGATGAGAGCTGAACTCATCATCCTGATGAATACCATTCAGTCCAGAGTATCACTCCCTGAAGGAGTGAACTCACTGAACTTCATCATACACTGAATAACACTTAACCACTATATGAGTCAGGGTGGTCAGGGACCTGATGGGTGTACACTCCGTACCTCCTGACCCATTGCCAGGTTTGAACTAAACCCTCAAGTGCACTAAATTTTCCAACAATCCTCCCCAAATTTAGTTCACTTCCTTTGCATGAAAATTAAACATTAAACAAAACATATGCATAAATGAAAATATCCTGAGGATTGAATTTCCATCTTAGTACATTACACGTTCAAATTCGAGAATCAGGGTGTTCTAAGAATTGAACCCTTCAACCCATTTGAATACCTGAAGATAAAATACACATACATTTTCAAACACTTAAAAGCTCCAGACACTATACAAGCCATGTGTCCATATCCAATTCATAAATTTTGTAAGAGCCAAAAGTCCAAAGCTCCCTGAAGCGGCAAAACTTCAACATTCACATAGGTGGTTCCTCTTTATTCATGCTCCTGCCAGCACTTTCTCAAAGAAATAACCATTCAGAATTAATGACTTCATCCCTCACTTTTCCCAGCAGGTTCTGAGGACGAAACCTTGGGATGTAATATAAAACATGTGCTCCCAAATACACTGAATGTTCAGCTTCCACATTTGAACTCAGCCTCCAATTTCCCAGGAGGAGTTGGGTGTGCTTAGCATTCCAGTGCTAAGTTTGACCTTTAAACCATCCCTTAGGCTAAAGGATGGCAATGGGCCGAGAAAAAAACCACGCACAACCCGCGGTACCCCACCGTAATGGGTGGGTAAAACGCGTCAATTTACACCCACGGGTGGGTAGTGGGTGACAAATCGTTACCCATCCAGTGGGTGATGGGTAAGGCAATACCCATCGCGGTAAGACCCATGACACCCATTTAAAAGTACCCATGGGTATACCCGTCAAAATACTCGTGGGTGTACCCATAACCCATGTTAAAATTAATTATACTAATCAAAAATATTTATGATTCTTTGCAATGTATGAACGGCTTTAATAGTTACCACCAAGTCTCAAAAAACACAATTAACCTAAAAGTTTTGTTGAGTTTCAAGACTAAAAAGAGAATATGAAAGAGATCGAATAATCAAAGTGGTATTTGGGCAAATTGATTGGTGTTATTACGCAGTTTCATATTATGTTTTTATATCAATCATTTTGAAGTTTGTTGTTAACACTAACCCATGGGTTTAACCATGGTCAAAAAATACCCCGGGCAAAGGGCATGGGTAAGAAAAATGTACCCATTGGTGGGTGACGGGTGGGTGATGGGTGAGAAAAAAACTACCGTGGGCGGGTGACGGGGTTAGGAGAATACCCGTACGCCATTACCGCACGGGTGTCATTCTACCCANNAACTCATCCCTCAAGTGCACTAAATTTTCCAACAATCCTCCCCAAATTTAGTTCACTTCCTTTGCATGAAAATTAAACATTAAACAAAACATATGCATAAATGAAAATATCCTGAGGATTGAATTTCCATCTTAGTACATTACACGTTCAAATTCGAGAATCAGGGTGTTCTAAGAATTGAACCCTTCAACCCATTTGAATACCTGAAGATAAAATACACATACATTTTCAAACACTTAAAAGCTCCAGACACTATACAAGCCATGTGTCCATATCCAATTCATAAATTTTGTAAGAGCCAAAAGTCCAAAGCTCCCTGAAGCGGCAAAACTTCAACATTCACATAGGTGGTTCCTCTTTATTCATGCTCCTGCCAAGCACTTTCTCAAAGAAATTAACCATTCAGAATTAATGACTTCATCCTCCTTTTCAGCAGGTTCTGAGCACAAACCTTGGGATGTAATATAAAACATGTGCTCCAATACACTGAATGTTCAGCTTTCCACATTGAACTCAGCTCCCAAGTTTCCTCAGGAGGGAGTTGGGTGTCTTAGCATTCAGTGACTAAGTTGGACTTTAAACCCATCCCTTTAGCTAAGGATGGCAATGGGCGAGAAAAAAACCCACAACCCGCGGGTACCCACCGTAAATGGGTGGGTAAACGCGTCAATTTACACCCACGGGTGGGTAGTGGGTGAAAATCGTTACCCATCAGTGGGTGATGGGTAAGGCATACCCATCGCGGGTAAACCCATGACACCCATTTAAAATACCCATGGGTATACCCGTCAAAATACTCGTGGGTGTACCCATAAACCCATGTTAAAATTAATTATACTAATCAAAATATTTATGATCTTGCATGTATACGCTTAATAGTTACCACCAAGTCTCAAGAAAACACATTAACCTAAAAGTTTGTTTGAGTTTCAAGACTAAAAAGAGAATATGAAAGATCGAATAATCAAAGTGGTATTTGGCAAATTGATTGGTGTCTTATTACGCAGTTTCATAGTTAGTTTTTATATCATCATTTTGTAAGTTTGTTGTATAACACTAACCCATGGGTTTACCCATGGTCAAAAAATACCCGCGGGCAAGGGCATGGGTAGAAAATTGTACCCATTGGTGGGTGACGGGTGGGTGATGGGTGAGAAAAAAACTACGTGGGCGGGTGACGGGTTAGAGATACCCGTACCCATTACCCACGGGTGTCATTCCTACCTTTAGCAGACTTTATAACCAAGTCTCTAGCCAAACTCTTCGTCAAGTGATCAGCTAAATTCTGTTGAGATCTAACAAACTCTATAGATACCACCCCATTCATGATAAGCTCACGAATCATGTTATGCCTGACACCTAAGTGTCTAGACTTCCCATTGTACATCTGGCTATAAGCCTTAGCCAATGTAGCAGCACTATCACAACGGATAGAAATAGGTGCTATAGGTTTAGGCCACAATGGAATCTCAAGAAGCAAGTTTTTCAACCATTCAGGTTCTTTACCAGCAGCTGCTAAAGCCACAAATTCAGATTCCATTGTTGAACTGGTGATACAAGTTTGTTTCTTGGATGCCCAAGAAATTGCACCTCCACCAAGTAGGAATACCCAGCCACTGGTAGACGAATTGTCTTCAGTATTACTGATCTAACTTGCATCAGTGTATCCTTCCAACACTGAAGGATAACCAGTATATGAGAGACTATAATCCATAGTTCTCTTCAAATAATTCAGTACCCTCTGAATTGCTTGCCAGTGCTGAGCACTAGGATTACTAGTATACCTGCTCAGTTTACCCACTGCAAAAGCAATATCAGGCCTTGTACAAGTCATGGCATACATCAAGCAGCCAATTACCCTAGAATACTCAAGTTGAGATACAGCTTTGCCAGTATTAGGCATTAGCTTCTCAGTTTTATCCATAGGAGTACTCACTGGAGTACAATCAAAGTAATTAAATTTCTTCAGTACCTTCTCAATATAATGAGGCTGAGAAATTGATATACCATTACTTTCATGTTTGATCCTTATACCAAGTATAACATCAGCCTCCCCCATGTCCTTCATGGAGAACCTTGATGACAAAAACTCCTTTGTTAAGTCAACCTGATTTTGGTCAGTACCAAAGATCAGCATGTCATCAACATATAGACAAATGATGACTCCTTTACCAGATTCATCAACTTTGCTATATACACATTTGTCAGCCTGGTTAAGAACATAACCATTAGACAAAACCACTTCATCAAATTTTTGATGCCATTGCTTAGGTGCCTGTTTCAGTCCATATAAAGACTTAATCAGTTTACACACCTTGTTTTCATTGCCAGGCAAGATGAAGCCCTGAGGTTGGTTCATATAAACCTCCTCATCCAATTCATCATTCAAGAAAGCTGTCTTCACATCCATCTGATGAATAATCAGATTGTGAATTGATGCTAAAGCAATCAGCAATCTTATGGTACTGATACGTGCCACAGGGGCATAAGTATCAAAGTAGTCTATCCCTGACTTTTGTCTAAAGCCCTGAATGACTAGTCTAGCCTTGAACTTTTCAATAGTTCCATCTACCTTCATTTTCTTTTTGAAAATCCATTTGCAACCTAGAGGTTTGCAACCTGGTGGTAGATCAACCAACACCCAAGTGTTGTTGCCC
Organism: Artemisia annua; assembly: GCA_014162995.1. Classification (NCBI taxonomy): domain Eukaryota; kingdom Viridiplantae; phylum Streptophyta; class Magnoliopsida; order Asterales; family Asteraceae; genus Artemisia; species Artemisia annua. The sequence goes on from LBNU01037646.1 coordinate 126,925, forward strand.
ATGATGGAGTCAATCTCATCATTTATTGCTTCTTTCCAGAAAGCAACATCCTGGGACTTTATTGCTTCTTCAAATGTTTTGGGATCATCCTCAACAACGAAGCAATAGGAGTATTGGTCAGAGACCTCATCCCTTGTTCCTTCAATTAAATACAATTGAAACTCAGGTCCAAATGACTTTGGAGTCCTGACCCTTTTGCTTTTTCTAAGCTCAGGTTCAGGTTGTTGAACCACAACCTCATCAGGGACCTGAGATGATTATTCATCAGGGACCTCTGATACACCAACGTCATCCGTTCCATTTGGAATCCTTTGACTTGGTCTAGGGACTGATGAGAATCTATTCTCATCAAAGAGTGCATCCCATGATTCAATTATTGAGTTAATTGAAACATATTCATTTGGTTCAATAACATAGAACCTGTATGCCTTGGAATGCTCAGCATATNAACCTCATCAGGGACCTGAGATGATTATTCATCAGGGACCTCTGATACACCAACGTCATCCGTTCCATTTGGAATCCTTTGACTTGGTCTAGGGACTGATGAGAATCTATTCTCATCAAAGAGTGCATCCCATGATTCAATTATTGAGTTAATTGAAACATATTCATTTGGTTCAATAACATAGAACCTGTATGCCTTGGAATGCTCAGCATATCCAACAAAGATGCATTCAATGCCTCTTTCACCCAGAGTTTTTAACTTTGGATCAGGGAGTCTTACAACTGCCCTACAACCCCAGACCCTGAGATAATTCAGGTTGGGTTTCTTTTTAGTCCAGAGTTCATAAGGGGTAACCTTGTTCCTTTTATTTGGAACCCTATTTAATAAATAGCAAGCTGTTAACATAGCTTCACCTCAGAACCCTTGAATCAGTCATGAATAGGACAACATTGAATTAACCATCTCCTTCAGTACCCTGTTTTTCCTTTCAGAGATACCATTTTGTTGAGGAGTATAGGGAGCAGTCGTTTCATGGATTATACCAACAGACTGAAAATACATAGTATCCATGTACTCACCTCCCCTATCAGTCCTGAACCTTTTGATCGGGGACCCAAGTTGTAATTCAACTTCAGTTTTAAATACTTTGAATTTATCTAATGCTTCTTCCTTGGTATGTAATAGATAGACATAACCCTAGAAGCATCATCAATAAATGTCACAAAATACTTCTTGTTCCAGAAAGAGGGAGTGGCATGCAAATCACACAGGTTACTGTGTATAAGCTCCAAGAGCTCAGTCTCACGTTTAACACCCTAAAAAGGTTTCTTAGTAATTTTGGTCAACATGCAAGTGTTACACTTTTCAGTGTCCATGTCAAATGCTGGGATTAACCCATCCTTAGACATATCTTGCATCCTTTTAAAATGTACATGGCCAAGTCTAGCCTGCCATAGGGTAGAGTCGTTCAGTTTAGAGGTTGACAAAAAGGTTGAATTAACAATGTTAGAGACAACATTAAGCCTGAACATTTGATTACACAAATAGCCAAAACCAATAAACACACCATGTTTAGACAAAATAAATTTATCAGATTCATATTGAACAAATATAGGTACTAATAAGTTTTGTGATGAACTTTGGTTCAAGAAGGAATATAGTCCTTGTACTTATTGTAATTTGTTTCAATGTTAGAAAGGTCTTGATTTTGATTCTAGATGTGTTGGTGCTGGTACGTGGTTCCGACAACTGAGTAAAGGGTACACTTCTTATCTTGGTAGTGAGTCACCGAGCATTCAAAACTTGGTAGAAGATAGAAACGTGTGTACTTGTCAACGTGGTCTCAGTTGGGTGGTGCGTTGTAGTAGTAGGACGTGTATCAATTCAAATCTTACATATGTAACATAATAAACCTGAAGAGATTCATTAAACATATTCTGACCTTTCAGTGAGGTGGAAGAACATCCACTCCCTGAACCACTAGTGCCTGAACCATTGGTTTTATTACCAACCTTAACACCTTTGCAATCCCTTTTAATGTGATCAGATTTGCCACATTTCCAACAAGTAGGTGTTGCCTTCTTGTTAGGATCTGCCTTTGTGTTATCCTGATGTTTACGTTTGCCTTTATTGTCATTCTACCTAGCGGAATTGTTATGTTCCACCATATTGACAACAGATGCACCAGTAGCATTGCTACTCTTTGGCTTGTCATTATCCTGCGCCTTGAGGGATTCCTCAATACGCAAATGACTACCCAACTGAACAAGTGTCAGTTCTTCCTTCTTATGTTTCAAGGTATGCTTGAAATCTTTTTAAGAAGGAGGGAGTTTGTCAATGATACAAGAGACTGAAATAGCCTCATCCATGTTCATTTTGTGTTGTGTAAACCTTCCAAGTATTCCAAGAAGTTCATTGTATTGTTCCATGACTGGTCTTGAATCAGTCATTTTGTAATTTGTGAAATTACTTACAAGAAACTTCTTACTTGAAGCATCCTCAGCTATATATTTGGCATCCAAGGAATCCCAAAGTTCTTTGGAAGATTCAACATTCTGATAAATGTCAAAGAGAGAATCAGACATACCATTGAGGATTAAACCTCTACATACGTAATCATCATTCTCCCATTTGCTTCAATTCCTTATCTGTTCCACTGTAGCATCATCCCCATGATCTTCAGGAATAGTAGTGCTTAGAACATACACCACATTCATACTTGATAGCAAGAAGTGCATCTTCTTTTGCCATCTTCTGAAATCAACACCTTCAAACTTTTCCAATTTGGAAAAGTTAGCAGCCATATGCCTCATAGCAGCAGCCATTGATTATCACAAAATAGTTAACTTTGATTGTTGGTGGTAATGAGCCCAGAACAGGGTAAAGATAATCAATGTCCTAACTACGTACCAATGAATGGTTATCGGATATCACTTGGAATCGTGTTATCACTTTCCAAAGTAAACTATTCGACCCTAATGCCTGGGTATCACGAATATCTACTTGGGATAAGACCAAATGTTTGTTATTGAATTAGGCACAAATCAATAACCCTTTGCGTTCAAGTGTTTAGTTTGTATGTTCTCTATATTCATGCAGTTGTGTTTGATCTCCTATTTATAGGTAAGATCACTCAACCCTAGTCAATGGAATTGTGAGTGATTAACGGCCAATTAATCGATCATAATTAAAATCCATAATAATAGGTATTAGTGGTTACACGACCAATTAAATGTGGTCATTAATGCAGTTATAACTGCCACTTGAATAGGTCAAAACAGTTACTAATCAAGTTTGAATTTAGTCCAGTGAGTTCGTTATACTCACTGATGAGCTAATCCCTAAGGACATAACAACTCCCTGATGAGAGCTGAACTCATCATCCTGATGAATACCATTCAGTCCAGAGTATCACTCCCTGAAGGAGTGAACTCACTGAACTTCATCATACACTGAATAACACTTAACCACTATATGAGTCAGGGTGGTCAGGGACCTGATGGGTGTACACTCCGTACCTCCTGACCCATTGCCAGGTTTGAACTAAACCCTCAAGTGCACTAAATTTTCCATCAGGAACAACATTTTTTAGTGAAAGAACCATTATAGCTATAACAATAGCTAGTTGCTTATTTAATGTTCTCTTCAACCCAATAAGAAAGCTAAGAAAGAAAGAAATAAAATGTCTTTACCCTCGATCACATAGTTTTGTTGATTCCTCATCCGCCGTCACAGATAATCAAATTACAAGAAGAATAAATAAATAAATAATCGATCTGAATAAAGTACAAATACATCAGACGAGCAATATTCACCTTAATTGGTTGACGGCGGCTTTTCTTTTTCAAATGATATTCTAATAATCCCTCCGTCCCATATTAATTCTCACATTGACTTTTTGACATTTTTTAACGTCTTTTTGTTTTTCAAACTTTAACTTTAAATATTTTTGTTAGTCTATACTACTTATAATGGAGGAAGGGACTCTCTGTCAAAGAAATTCAGATGTACAAAAAATGATGCATGATTTACAACACTTAAAAGCAAGCAATTTTCATAATTACAACAACCAAATCATTGCGTACAACAAAAACTAGCATGAATCGAAATTCAGACCACTTTCCTTAGAATTCTACATTAATAGCATTAAAAAAACCCCTACACCCAATATTACAATCATTTAAACACAACGTACTTACGTACAACTCTCATTCTACATTAATAGCATTAAAAACACCCATACACCCAATATTACAATCATTTAAACACAATGTACAACCCTCCATCTTAACCTAGACACGAACCTATGACCAAGACTCGACTCGATACACAAGGCTGTGAGCTCAAGCTCACGGCATTCCTTGTTTTCGCGACTCAATAACAACGACAACAACAAAAAGAAAGAAAATGATACCAAACAATTATTTAGCTTCATATTTATTAGTTTTAATCTTTATTTAATCAAAAACTCTTGAAAATTCATGTACTTATCCCCCACCGTCGCTAGAACAACAAAAAGGGTGATGGGTTTTCCTACCTTCGACCGCCGGTATCAACAAAATGAGAGACATATGGTTTTGGTGATGAACTCGAGCTGTGGTGGTGTTAATCGTGGTGTTGGGAGGTGTTTCTTGGCGCGTGATGTACGTCAAAATGATGGGGAGGTCGTAAGGAGTGTGGTGGTGGTGGCGATGAGTTTAAGTGGCCGGCGGTTGTGACAACCCGCAAAATTCCTCCCAAGTTCTATTTTGAGAAAAGATCATTTATTTTAAGTTCGGATGATTTTTGGAGAAACTAGACATATTTATATTCAAATTTAACGGAAAGATGATTCTAAAGCTAATGGAAATGAATTTGGGTGCTCGGAAAATAATTATCATACATTTTGTTAGTCTCGTTCTTATCTCGCTAAAAATATAATAGAAACGACAAGTTTAGTCCTCGTGGGCGCGCTAGGGTTTTGTCCCTAGTCCACCCTTCCACTATATAAAAAACCTTAAATAATACATTAGGGTTTCATTCCCTTTTCTCTTTTCTCCAGCCGACACCCAACACCCTTCCCTCTCATATATTCCGGCCACGTTTTCCGGCTACCACTCCTCCACCACCGCACGTGATTTTTCACCGCCACCATCATGGGACTTCTCTCATCGTCCCCGATACATCTATGTACTCCACACGCCGTCTTTTCACCATTAACACCATAAATCCACCACTTCAGTCACGAATCACCACAACATCACCTCCCTCTTTCGTGTTCTTGATAACCGAATAACTAGGTGGGTTTATCTCACCCATTTTGAGATGTTGGTGCCTCGGTTTGACTCGAAACCCACTGGCCTCAAGGGTTTCCACATAACAACAATAATATAATAATAATTAAAACAAGCTAATGATGGGTTCGGTATCGTGTGATTTTTGAGTTGTGTTGGTAGCGACTGCCGTGTAGTTTTCTTTTGACGCAAGATTCAAGGGTTTGTTTGTTCGAATATTGGCTTGGTGGTTCGAGTAGTACTCGTGAAGACACCACCTCTCCTTTTCCCTTCGCGTTGGTAAGACGAAGCTCCATGATCCGTTTTATCTTTTATTCGTTTCGTTAACCGAGTATATATATAACGAGTTGTTTATGGTTTTCGTGGATAATAATCTGATTAATAACGTTTTGTTTGTTTCGTGAGCTGAGATATGGATCGAAAACAAGATTTAATATGTTTTGAAACTAAATCTAGTGGTAAGAAGTAAAAACTTGACATAAAACATTTTGAATAGTTCGTGGTAAGAAAACAGGTGCAGGTCGTGTTTGTTTCGGTTCGGTTTGATTTGGGATTTGCTATTTGGGTCACGGTTTACTTATGGTTTTCTTATTTGTTTGAGTTTGAGCCCGGTTCAGATTTGAGTTAGCTTATTATCTTGTTTTGCTCATTTGAGTTGTTCGGACTCAGCGAGAACACCATATAGGTGTTGTTTTGTTTTGACTTTTGGTCCAAGGGGAACACAACTGATTAAAGGGTGTTGTGTTTGTTTGCTTCATATTTTAATTATTGTATGTGGAATATACTGATTTTAGAGTCTATGGTAAAGATTAGTTGCGTGTTTTTGGGTGTAAGGTGAAACCCACATAAGGTGTATTTTGTCAGCAGTCAAGTTAGGGTATTAGTTTATTTTGCTAAGGATATGTCAAAACATTTTGAGAGTGTGACTGCTTATAAAATAAATAGAGTGTTGGAATTTAATTGGTAGTAAGTTTATTGTGTGATAATAGTTATCGGATTAAATGGTCAAGCGATACCTAATTGCTTTTACTTTGGTGCTCTTGGTACGTTTCGGATTATATATTATGGGATTGTGACTTGAATTTGGATAACATGAATACTTAACGGATTTAGTGATTGGGACTTTGACTCTGATTATTGGATAAATACTAGACTTGTATTGACATTTTGGACATTGGATATTAGACAAATTGGACTTATTGGACTTGAAACGAATACAATATATTAGACTCATAACGAATTTAATATATTTGATTCGCAACGAATACACAATAAGTAAACAATGTCTAATAAACAACGAATACCTTTTATAGTTTTCTATTAAACTGTCGGGAAATAATGTTTTAGAGAATTTAGTTTATTTAAAGTCTATGGACTTGGAAAGGTTATATAAATGGACGCTTCATGCCGAAATTTATAAAACTTTCTAAACTTACTTTTTATTTCTAAATCTTTTTAAGATTATTCTTATAAAACCCGACAAAGAATTTAAAAATGAATAGTTTATTTAAACTTTAAAACACTTTCATATTTGAATTATTAACTTGTGATTTTCTTATAAAACTTATTGGACTACTCTAACTATTTGGGATTATGGGGTAAATACCGAAGCTTACCGATTGACCTATTTTATATTAAATGGTTAGTAGTCGTCATTTTCTAGATTTTCTTCGATTAACTCGAGTTTTAGTTAATATCTATCAATTATGTCGATGTTTATTCCTCTTTGGCGTGAGTTGTATGTCGACGTTTATTCTTCTTTGGCGTGAGTTGCATGTCGATGTCTTTATCATCTTGGCGTGAGTTGTATATTGATGTCTTTTATTTTGGCGTGAGTAGTATTTTGAGTCTATGTCTTCTTACCACACCACACAAAACATAAAGTTTTCTTACGAAAACATTGAGACTTAACTTTTTATAAGTAATGATTTGAGTAATCCACGAAAACTATGACACATTGTCTTTTATAGACTTTATTATTGTACGAACTATATTTTGAGATAATCGTATGCGTATTAGGATGTACCCTCGTGTTCGTACTACTTGGTGCCGTCGTGCCCATCTTTTGGATATCGTTGTGATTAGCTCTAGATGCCAAGTTGTGTCGGTCGTGATCTTTGCATTGCTGTAGCTAAGGTGAGTTCATAGCCCCCTATTTTTAAACAAGTTTTTCATAACTATTTTTGGGGGAGAATACATGCTCTTTAAACTAAACTCAATTATTGTTTATCTGATTACGTGAACGGTTTGATTAAGATTTGATTGATTAAGATTTAATTGATTGATTGATTGATTTACCGATATACTTGATTTGGATATTCGAATGCGTTATGTGTTTACCTGGTTTATACATGAGAGCTTCCTAGCTCAAACCATTTTTCTTGGACCTGCTACTACTTGGTTTTGCTACATGTGTTGGCTAGATAAGGTTAGACGGAAGTAGAGTTGACCTAGAGCTAGGGCGCTTTGACCCTAGTTTGGAATAGACTCTGCTGCGGCCTAGATCCGGGGCAGTAACGGGTGATTCCTTGTTGTGACCTGGCTAGTGACCGTTGATTCATCTTTCCTAAGATGATAAATTATTGATTGAGATTGAGATTGAGATGGTGATTGTGATGTCTATACCAGCCTCTAGTCACATATAGCACTTAAACTTTTCAGGTCCACAACTGTTTTTATAACTTAAACTCTATGGACTCACCAACGTAAGCTGACCTTTAGCGTGTATTCTCAGGTTTAAGGCGATAGCTCACTATTTGAAGGCGCTTGGCAAGGGGCATGGTCATAGGCGACTCTGATGAACATTTGGGACCGCTTTAATTATTTTATGGGCCTATTTCCGCACTATTTTCATAGCATGTAAACTATATGCTTTTGAAAACAACTTTTATTCTATATAAATGAAATAAAAACCATTCTTTGTTCCTTGTGTTTTGATACCGATTTCGTAGCACCTCAATGCATGTATGCTTCCGCTAAACCCGAATTTTGGGGGTGTTACAGCGGTGGTGTTTTTTTGGCCGGAAAAAAGACTGGAGAATAAGAAGAAATAGGGTGCAGCGGGTTTGAGAGAGAAATGGTGTCAAACCTTAAGTGAGGGTATAATGAGGTTTATATAGGAAAGTGTTTTGGACCTTGTGTGAACCCTATTGCACCCTTAGGGACTAAGATTGTAAATATATGTTAGGGTGGGAAGTGTAGTTTACCAAATCATTTAGTATTTCGTTCTCGAGGCAGAAAATTTAGGTTCGAAATTAGCTTGGCCCGTAACATTTCTTATAATTTCATCGAAAAATTTTATTTCAGTAGCGGCGCCTCGCCGATAAGCGGACCGGGTACTCTATATAATACTTGATGCAAAATATATGAATCAATTGAGTTTTCAATGTGTTTTCATTGATATAATTTTATTAAATATTATAATAAAATAAACAAAAATATTTAAACCAAAAGTTAAAAAAAATATAATTGTAGATACACAATATTTTTTTTTTCCTGTTTTGTTGGTCGCCCCTATATTTCACACCAAATCTTTCACCATTTACTTCTCTTAACCCATCTGACCTTACAATCACTCATATTTTTACCCAGCAATTTGACTGGTAACTATTTTATTTACTGTAGACGCATAGTCTGGACCTAGGCCAGGGAATGGGCTAGAGCCCGGCGACAGCGGCCCACTCTACACCTAAAACCCTAATCCATGCCTTATAAATACATGGATGGATCCCTTTATTCAGCAGAACACAACAGGTTACCCTAAACCTAATAACTCATATATGCTACATCGCATCGATGACTAACTTGACCGTCGGAGGTGGATCCCGGGGCTACGGGCCTCGGGTCCACTCCTAACGGGTTTTCGTTGTTGACAGGTCTAATAGGGCTCGAGAAGACGACTAACGGCCCAGAGAGAGTCGTTGAATCAGTCCGCGCCAGATTATGATCAACAAGTGGCGCCATCCGTGGGACATGACTACGACAAGTTTCATGCTACTCACATCACCGGAAAGCAATCCGTTGAGCTTCAAAAGCCGGTAATATTAAATTCAGTTGCTTATTATACATGCATGAATTACATTATTTATCGAGCAGTTCATGAATTACATATTCACGTGCATATTCAGTTGCATTATTCATGCAATGAATTACATATTCACATGCATGGTTTTAAATTCAAAGATATTGCATAGCAGTTCCTAAACCCTTTTAAGGTTCGAACTATTTTCAATTAAGAAAATAATATTTTCTAAAATTAAATAAGATATCCCAATATCTTTTAAATATGAAAAAGATTTTACATAAATCTTTTAAACTTGGTAAACAAGATTTTACCTATAGCCACGCGCCAAGTCCGCATGATCGGACCTACTTTATCTTTTAGCCGCGAACAACGCAGTCACGATAAATCTACCCGCTTTAGGCCATGCGTACGAAATCTTCGCAGATTGGCGCCCTGAGCGCACTGTTACATACAGGCACCACGATGCTAAGTCGATCGCCATGAGCGCACGCAGACAAAAGCCGTGGTCAACTGCGATTATCCACAAACGTTAGAGTCTATGCGGTCACGATACATCTATCTGCGTCTGTGCGTGCGAAAAAAACTATTAGTCGCGGTTACGGTACATCCATCCGCGCCATTGTTTTCATAAAAAAGAAAAAGATCAATTAATCGCCATGAGCGTACTATAGATTAGCTATGTGCTACTTTTTTATATGTAGTTTGTAAAACCTCACGATAGGTGTAATTCGCACAGCGAAAATTTCTTTTATATGCTATATGCTATACTATGCTTCACGCTATTTATATTTTACTTCATTAAGTTTTATATGTTGCGACTCGCGGCATATACTTCTAATATTTGCATTAAGTGTTTTTCAGGATAACTAAGTTTAATGCTCCTACACGAGTAGCACCATCAAACTTGGGGGGCTACGAGGGTATATAATACCACTGCGCACTGTTGGCGTACGCGTTACGCAGGCATATTTGAAAGCAGATCGTACGTAAGAGGTATCGCGAGCCCGGTACAAAGACGAATTTGAAAATTCGCACCATCTCGCCGCAGGGGAGACGTCCTCTGTCGGTTATAAAGACGAATGTTATGTTCGCACTTTTGTCGCGCACCGCGCGCACTTTTGTCGCGCACCGCGCGCACTTTTGTCGCGGACAACGCGCACTTCTGCCATAGAAGCACGTCTTCTGTCGCACCATGCTACATCGCTACTGGTACAAAAGGTACGCCCTTACCTAGGATGCAGCATACAGGAATCCACCTTCACCACGGACACCTTCACCACGTACACCTTCACCATTGTGAGACAATCACAATCGCAATCCCAGTGCGCACTGTCGCATGTGGGTTGCGCAGTATGATCCGTCCCATGTGCACACAAGTTGCGCACACATGGGTCATGCCGTCATGATTGATTGGGCCTACGCGGCCATGAACAGAACTTAAGTCTAGCATAACATAGTCATGCACTATGTCACACTAGACTTGGGGGGCTTGTAGACGCATAGTCTGGACTAGGCCAGGAATGGGCTAGGCCCGGCGACAGCGGCCCACTCTACACCTAAAACCCTAATCCATGCCTTATAAATACATTGTTGTGAACCCTATTGCCACCTTAGGGACTAAGATTGTAAATATATGTTAGGGTGGGAAGTGTAGTTTCTACCAAACATTTTAGTATTTCGTTCTCGAGGCAGAAAATTTAGTGTCGAAATTAGGCTTGGCCCGCTTAACATTTCTTAGTAATGGCGTTCATCGAAAAATTTCTATTTCAGTAGCGGCCCGCCTCGCCGTATATAGAGGCGGATACCCCGGGTTGACTCTATATAATACTTGATGCAAAATATTATGAATCAATTGAGTTTTCAATGGTGTTTTTCATTGACTATAATTTTATTAAATGATTATAATAAATAAACAAAAATATTTAAACAAAAGTTTTAAAAAAAAATATAATTTAGATACACATTATATATATTTTTTTTCCTGTTTTGTTGGTCGCCCCTTATACTTTCACACAATCTTTCACCATTACTTCTCTTAACCCATCTGACCTTACAATTCACTCATATTTTTTACCCAGCAATTTTGACTGGTAACTATTTTACTTTACTGTAGACGCATAGTCTGGACCCTAGGCCAGGGAATGGGCTAGAGACCCGCGACAGCGGCCCACTCTACACCTAAAACCCTAATCCATGCCTTATAAATACATGGATTGGCGATCCCTTTATTCAGCAGGAACACAACAGGTTACCCTAAACCTAATAACTCATATATGCTACATCGCATCGATGACATAAACTTGACCGTCGGAGGTGGCATCCCGGGGCTACGGGCCTCGGCGTCCACTCCTAACGGGTTTTCGTTGTTGGACAGGTCTAATAGGGCTCGAGGAAGACGACTAACGGCCCAGAGATTGAGTCGTTGAATCAGTCCGCGCCAGATTATGATCAACAAGTGGGCGCCATCCGTGGGACATGACTACGACAAGTTTCATGCTCTCACATCACCGGAAAGCAACCGTTGAGCTTCCAAAAGCCGGTTAATATTAAATTCAGTTGCATTATACATGCATGAATTACATTATTTATCGAGCAGTGCGGTGGTGTTTGTTTAGCCGGAAAAAAGACCGGAGAATAAGAAGAAATAGGGTGCAGCGGGTTTGAGAGAGAAATGGTGTCAAACCCTAAGTGAGGGTATAATGAGGTTTATATAGGAAAGTGTTTTGGACCTTGTGTGAACCCTATTGCACCCTTAGGAACTAAGATTGTAAATATATGTTAGGGTGGGAAGTGTAGTTTACCAAATCATTTAGTATTTCGTTCTCGAGGCAAATTTAGGTGTCGAAATTACTTCCCGTAACATTTTTATTAATTTCATCGAAAAATTTTATTTCAGGGTAGCCGTCGCTGTAACGCGCGGGTACTTATATAATACTTGATGCAAAATATATGAATCAATTGGGTTTTCAATGTGTTTTCGTTGATATAATTTTTATTAAATATTATATAAAATAAACAAAAATATTTAAGCCAAAAGTTAAAAAAAAATATAATTTAAAAGTCAAACTTTTTTTTTCCTGTTTTTGTGGTCGCCCCTATATTTCACACAAATCTTTCACCATTTACTTCTCTTAACCCATCTGACCTTTACAATCACTCATATTTTTACCCAGCAATTTGACTGGTAACTATTTTATTTACCATTGTTGAAACTTTACTTTTGTTATTGCTTTTGTGTCTTTGATTCAAACATATACAAGGTACAATGTAATGCATTGCATACTAACTGTTTGATAATACTCCCTCTGTCCCAAAATAAATGTCAGGTTTGACTTTTTAGAGTCTTTATTGTTTAACTTTGACCGTAAATATTTTTATTTGTATTATATAATACTTGATGCAAAATATATGAATGGATTGGGTTTCAAATGTATTTTCATTGGTATAATTTTCAAAAAGTATTATATAACACAAATAAAAATATTTAAGGTCAAAGTTGAACAAAAAAGACCACAAAAAGTCAAACCTGACATTTATTTTGGGACGGAGGGAGTATTCCTTATTCCATAGTAAGTTTTACAATCTTTTTTTAAAGACAACTAACGATTTTACAATAACTATCTTACTAATCTATAAACGGGTAAACGGACTAGGTTTTCCCTGTATTTAGTGAGGTTCGAACCCTAGACTTCTTGTGAGGAGGTTAGGTGCTTACCAATTAGGCCATTCGGTGGTGCTTTATATTGCTAATCTGTAAATAGGTAAATGAATGAGGTTTTCGCTGTTAGGTTACCTGCAAGGGCGTCTTTGACTCAGTTGTAAGCTGCCTGACCGAGGTATCCACGTGAATGTTTGAACCCCTAGACGGCTAGACCTCTATATTTTCTGNAAAAGACTGGAGAATAAGAAGAAATAGGGTGCAGCGGGTTTGAGAGAGAAATGGTGTCAAACCCTAAGTGAGGGTATAATGAGGTTTATATAGGAAAGTGTTTTGGACCTTGTGTGAACCCTATTGCACCCTTAGGGACTAAGATTGTAAATATCTGTTAGGGTGGGAAGTGTAGTTTACCAAATCATTTAGTATTTCGTTCTCGAGGCAAATTTAAGTGTCGAAATTACTTCCCGTAACATTTTTATTAATTTCATCAAAAAAATTTATTTCAGGGTAGCCGCCGCTGTAACGCACGGGTACTTATATAATACTTGATGCAAAATATATGAATTAATTGGGTTTTCAATGTGTTTTCATTGATATAATTTTTATTAAATATTATAATAAAATAAACAAAAATATTTAAGCCAAAAGTTAAAAAAAATATATATAATTTAAAAGTCAAACTTTTTTTTTCCTGTTTTTGTGGTCGCCCCTATATTTCACACAAATCTTTCATCATTTACTTCTCTTAACCCATCTGACCTTTACAATCACTCATATTTTTACCCAGCAATTTGACTGGTAACTATTTTATTTACCATTGTTAAAACTTTACTTTTGTTATTGCTTTCGTGTCTTTGATTCAAACATATACAAGGTACAATGTAATTCATTGAATAATAACTGTTTGATAAAATTCCACAATAAGTTTTATAATTTTTTTTGAAAGGCAACTAACTATTTTACAATAACTATCTTACTAATCTATAAACGGGTAAACGGACTAGGTTTTCCCTGTATTTAGTGAGGTTCGAACCCTAGACTTCTTGTGAGGAGGTTAGGTGCTTACCAATTAGGCCATTCGGTGATGCTTTATGTTGCTAATCTGTAAATAGGTAAATGAATGAGGTTTTCGCTGTTAGGATACCTGCAAGGGCGTCTTTGACTCAGTTGTAAGCTGCCTGACCGAGGTATCCACGTGAATGTTTGAACCCCTAGACGGCTAGACCTCTATATTTTCTGATTTTTTTTTTTTTTTTTCGATGAAAATTCTCAATAAACCAAACTACTACAAGCTGAATAAAATAGAAGTAGCTCGTAAGTTAGATACATGGATTCTTTTTTATAATTGATTTTGGGATTGCATTTGCATAACTGATTATGCATTTGCAAAACGGCATTTTGAAATTAAATTTGCGTTTTGTTTTTAAGGAACCGTAGATAGTTGCTTTTTCAACTAATTTGCAAAAACTATATCCCAAACGCCCATACATATCTTTCGATGTATCATAGAGGTAGGAACCTTGAATTTGACTTACTTCTGGAGTTCTGGTTACATGTTGTAGTAGGTTACATTGTCAATGTATATTTTTTTTCTTTCGTTTGGAAGTATAATGTGTATTTTTTTGTGTTACTTATTCAATAGTTTGATTCATGGCTTTTCCTTCCATAGAGTTGAGCAAGAAAATGGAGAACACAATAGATACAGTGGACCGGATCTCATTGCTTCCTGAATGTATTATTCACCAAATTCTGTCAAATCTTTTGGATTCTCCAGAAGCACTCGTTCGAATGAGTGTATTGTCTAAAGATTGGTTTTCTTTAACGGCTTCTTTTCCCATATTGGATTTCTGTAAACATAAAATTTTGTCAGCTTTATTTGGAAAGAAAGATTTTGAATGGGATGATGATTATATGAGGGACGCCTTTTTGAAGAATGTTGCCTATACCACTTCCAGATTTTGCAAGCAAAACGTCAGTGCACACACACTCACCATCGTTACAGACCTCTTGGAGCCTATAGAAGTAGAAATTCTTGAAAATTGCCTTCAAACCGTTCTCACAAAAGGCTTGTGTGTATTAGAGATCCATATTAAATATGCTAAGTATATGCCAATGTTAAGTTTGCCTGACATACTCTTATCTGCCTCTGCATTAAAATCATTGACGATATATGAATGTAAGTTGCCTTCGTCCTTCATGGTTGATGCTGTGAAGTTCAAGTCACTGAAGCTGTTGTCCCTGTCATGCGTCCCAATAGATGAGGGACTGATCGAGTATCTGACCACTAGTTGCTCTCTTCTTGAGGAAATTTATCTCAAATGTTGCTATGGCTTTACAACATTTTGTGTTTATAGGCATCCTACTCTTCAAAAAGTTCAGATTTTATGTACGAGTACGCTTGAAAGAGTACATATTGAAGCTCCAAATCTACGGTATTTTCATCTAATGTATGACAAAGACAAAGCACCATCTATGAACATGGCTTCATGCAACAAGCTAACAACATTTTGGTATGAGGGAGCTCCACTGAAAAGTTTTACTGACTTTTTATCGAACTTCCCCTTCATGGAGAATCTGTCTTTAGGGCTAACATCTCCTTGCCGCCACATGAAGTTGTCAAATCATTCGTTGAGGAAATTTGAACTACGTTCAAACTGTGATCTGGAAGAAATTGATATCAATACACCCAATTTACTTTTGTTCAAGTATTATGGCAAATGTAACCGCTTCAATTGCATACCTTTCCAGAGGCAGGATTCATCCCAGTTGAACGAATGTATGATATGGCCTTCTAAAAGTTGTTCTGTTGACACTCTCTGGTTCCAGAAGTTGAGGAGATTTTTGGACAGAAGTAACATATTCAAAGTTTTGAAGTTGGTTCTCAAACAGGTAATTCCTCTAATTCACTGGAGTTAATAGTTTGTGTTTTAATTAGTACCAAGCAATATTGTAAATTATTTCTAGCACAAAGTTGTGGTTACCAATTGTGTTACAGGGTCCCATAGATGTTGAGGAATTAAAGAGAATCAAGTCGCCACCTTATGAACTCGAGCATGTTGAACTTAATGCGGACCGATCTTCGATACGCAAATCCTCGGTATCTGCACCTACCTTGGATGCTGTACTTTGGTGTTGTAGGCCTCGATCTCTAACTTTAGATCTATCTATATATCCTGACAAATGCCATGTTGTCCAGGTTAGATTTATATGCATAATGCACATAGATGGATTACTGCACTTCAACATGGTTTACATTTTGTATATATGCAAGATCCAAGTAAGGGTATTAATCTATTATGTTTTTAATCTTTCTGCAGAATACATATGAGACACTCCTTCAACAAGAAAATGAGGGCCAGACTTATATTCATTGTGTGCTGTCATGCGGCCTTTCGAAAGGCGAACAACACTTCATTGACCTGAATTCAGTGTTGAAAGCATTATCTCTTGATCAGCTAATAAATGGAATCACCTTCATAAAGGAAGCAGGTGCACTATTTACCTATTGTGTTATCAACTATTTCTACGTACATGTGTATCACACTTTGTTTCACCCTCTTATTAATATCCAAACAGTTGTCCAAGAAGCAGGAGTCAGGTGCAAAATTAGCGAAAATCCGAGAACCTGAACAAGTAGATCTTTTATAAATACTCTGCTTTTTTATGTTTACAGCTGTAATGTTTTGCACGTAGCTTTTTTACTGCTTTTTTGAAATCAGAAGTAAATGATCTTCGCTATGTTTGGTCCGAATACTTTCTTTGGATATCTTGTAATTTTTGCTTCAGGTGACCGTTCATCTTTAGGTGTGTGCTGCAAACAAATTACATGTTACTATGCAAGTAAGAACGCCAAAACATATACATCACCCCCACTATAGACTGTCGTACAACCAAACCAATATGAACGATATGTAATAGAGTTGGATATAAGTTACAGACAGAGAGAGATCTCATGTTATAAACACCTTGTTGATGCATTTGACGCCATCTTCCTTTTTCTTCATCTTTCCTATTCCTATATATTGTGAAAAAAAAAAAAAAAAAAAAAAAAAAAAACTTTTTCACGTGTGATGTTAATTTGCGGGTTAGTTGGAGTTGGGGTCTATGTATATAGTTTAGCAGCGTATAAACTGTGACCAGAGATTAACGACTGTAACTATATGGTGAATCGAAAATGTCCTCAGTTCCAACAGAATGACTGGACTACAATAAGCTTAGAATCTAGTAAAATGTGTTTGACATATGTGTGCAGGATTGACATTTTTAAGTGGTTTCGTTCAAGTGTACATAGGCGAATTTTAGATGTCTGAAATGTCCTTAATGAGATTATTATAAGTTATTTCAAAAGTATGTTTGTATAAAAAATGCATTATAGATTGTTGGTTTATGCAATAGGAACTTAGCAAGGGTTATGAGGTGAATGGACATGGTAATACTTTGATTAAAAGGTTTTCAATAAATGGTCATTAATCATACGATTATATACTATATAGTGCCCAAGTACCATAATAAAATTGATTGCGAGCCTAAAATGTCAAGATGTTATTAGCGGGATTTGAACGTTTGGTTGAAGGATTAATTTGTATGAAAGACTAATGACCATTTGCTGTTGGATAGACATGAGATAATGGACTATGGAAAATGATTGGGAGGCCTAAATTATTTGCGTAAATTCATGCCTAAACATGTGTGGCATGATCCTGATGGTTTGTGAAAAAGTGGTCCCAGACTGCAACCATCACAATGATGCCACACAAGCTTAGGTATGAATTTAGGCACATTTTTAGACTTCCCAATCAAGACTCATACACTACTTAATATCATTATATTTAATACTTTGCCTCTTTTTTTTTTTCTTTTTTTTTTATTTATTTATTTATTTATTTATTTATTTATATCTTAGAGCACACATTGAAGTGGCGCCAACTTCATGTCAAACCAATGTACCACTCTCTTCTGGCTTGAGCTAAAACTAAGTGACTAAACGTCTACACCCCTCCCCCCATGCGCCAAAACAAAAGTGAAGGATTTGGCTTGCGTCAAATGTGTTGAGTTTGTGTTTTAAATACTCCGCCCCCGCCAGGATTGGGCATGTTGTTGTTTTATGTTTTCATTAAGCATGATGGGTCTCAAAAGTGAAATTTTGACTTGAGCGACTACGAAGGAGATTTTTGGTGTGTGAGTGATAAGGGAAATGAAATGGGAAAATGGTGATGTGACATGACGTAACACCTTTTTTGGGTTCCAATAAGGAATTGGTTGTAACTCGGGTGTTCACTTGGTCTGAACGAGAAAAATAATACTCCATCCATCCTAAAATTATTGTCCATCGACAAAAAATAAACAGTTTAAAAATACATATATTATTGCTTTGAATTTTTACAAAAGCAATAAAATAACAGTTTTGCCCTTTCACGATTAATTAATATTGAAAACCCCTAGCAAATCTGAAACTTGAAGCCCAAGTAACAAACTAGTCAACAAAACCTTTGATGATAAAATAAAAAAGTTGGTATATCATAAGACATGTGGTTTGGATAGCAAGAAAAGTATATAATCACCCTCAAGGAGCGAGTGCCCCATATTTTACATACCCGACATGCTACATCCGTTAATTCCTATTCAGGTACCCGTTGCCTCAAGGTCAGATTCAGGTTGTTAAACGTGATGCATGCCCCTCGTAAACATGGCTACTAATTTTTTACTACATGAATCCACCCAAACCATGAACAACGTTCGTCTTAATGGTTAATACAATAGGTTTGTCTGTTAAATTACAAATATAATTTTGGCCGAATTAGTCAAACGTCTTAATCAAATATTTATTAAACTTACGGGGTTTTAATCATATGACCAAACAAAATTAAAGTGTTAAATCAATGTGTCAAACAAAGTTAACTTTATCCAATAAACAAGGGGAAATGATGTCTACATTGTAATGTAGGCAATTGCTTGATAAGAAGAAACAACGATCACACATTTCAGATGCATCTCCCATTTGACTCTAATTTAAAATGTGTAGCTAGCAATTCTGTTTATTCTTCTAATTTTAGTTTTTCTTCTCATCGGATCCCTTCCCTTGCCTACATTTCCTTTGTAAAAATTTAAAAAAATTTACAATTCAATCCCTATAGTAAGTTCCTATCCCCCTATTTCTCCATTATTTTTTTTTAAACAAAATGTAAGCGAATCTTTAAATTGTAATGTAGACATCCTTTCCCCCGATAAGTTGTTACAAAAATTAAAAAATTAAACCATTATTTACCCTTTTTAGATTTATATAGGTTATGTTTGGCGCAAAGCTTTTTGGAGTTTTTTGGGGTGATGAGCGGTGAGAAATGAGCTTTTTGATTTTTAGTGTTCGTTTGGCATGAGAGCTGTGAGCTTTGATATTTTTTTAGGAAAGCTCAATTTTTCAATGCATTCTTTATGAGCTTTGATTTTTAGTGTTCGTTTGGCTCACCACCATAGCTATCTCACACTCAGAGTCACTCACAGTCGCCTATGGCATGTGACCCATTTTAACCGACCAATTTAACAGGTATTCTTTTTATATATTTTGTACCATTTTATTGCAGCTTAAGGCTCACTTACTATTGTTTTTAACTTTACATTTGTGAATTTGTTTTAATCAAATATCAAGGTACTACAATTTAATGAAATGCATACCTAACTGTTTGATGAAATAAATTTGTTTTTTATATGTTATTGAGTTATTCCATGTTGAGATTATCAATCTTTGCTGTTTTTCTGTAAATGGATGAGGTTTTCGTTGTTAGGTTACCTGGTCCTTGACTCGGCTTAACCGAGGTTTTGCGTGACACTTTCCGACCCTTTCCCTCAAATGTGTACCTTGCGATGTTTGAACTTTGAACCCTAGGTCTCTTGTGGGAGGTTAGATGCCTTACTAGTAGGCCATTTTGTGATGGTGGCTCATGATCAACAAACAAAACAAAACTACTACAAACTGAATAATGTAGAAAATTTGGATACGTATATTCTGTTGGTAGCTTGTAAGTTAGATACATGGATTCTTTTTGGTTATTTGCAAAAACGGGTTTTGAAGTTAAGGAACCGCAGATAGTTTACTTGTTCAAACTGATTTGTCAAACTCTATTTTCCGATTACTTGTGTTTTGCAAACGCAATAATCACATAATCTCAATCCCAGATACCACCTGTATTTCGATGTGTTTTGGTAGCTGACATAGAAATGCACATGTGGTGTGCACGTGATGATGTATTATAGAGGTACGAGCCTTGATGTTGACTTGCTTTTGCTTGGCTACTGTAGTTGCTTCCATTAAAACGGAGAAATCCCTATTTAGATTACTGAGGGATGTCAGGCTTTTTTGACTCTGATGTACGTGGCCTAACCGGTATTCCCGTGGCCGTTTCTGGATTTTTCCTTGGTCGTCCCAAGATGTTAACCCGGCGAGGTTTAAACCCTGGTCTCTTCTATGACCTTGAGGACACCTTACCACTAGGCCACATTGTAGCAGGTTTCATTGTAAATGTATATTTACAGTGTATAAATGTGTATGATTCTTTATTTTGACTGGAAGTGTAATTGTGTCAAGTTAGTTTGTTACTCCTGTAGCTTTAATTCAAGTCAATGAAGCACACTTACATACATGTAAAAGAATTTACTTTAACTTTCTTTTGAAAGTATAATGCGTGGATTTTCTTTATTACTTATTCCATAGTTTGATTCATGGCTTTTACTTTCATTAGAGTCAAGCAAGAAGATGGAGAGCACAATAGATACAGTGGACCGTATTTCATTGCTTCCCGAATTTATTGTTCACAAGATACTGTCAGATCTTTTGGATTCTCCAGAAGCGCTCGTTCGAATGAGTGTATTGTCTAAAGACTGGTTTGCTTTAACGGCTTCTTTTCCCATATTGGATTTCTGTAAAGATAAAATTTTGTCAGTTTTATCTGGAAGGAAAGATTTTGAATGGGATGATGATTATATGAGGGACGCCTTTTTGAAGAATGTTGCCTATACCACTTCCAGATTTTGCAAGCAAAACGTCAGTGCACACACACTCACCATCGTTACAGATGCCTTGCCTGCAGAAGTAGAAATTCTTAGAGATTGCCTTGAATCAGTTCTCAAGAAAGGCTTGCGTGTATTAGAGATCCAAATTGAATATGCTGAAATTATGCCAATGTTACGTTTGCCTAACATACTCTTATCTGCCTCTTCGTTAAGTTCATTGACAATAACTGAATGCGAGTTGCCTTCGTCCTTGATGGTTGATGTTCTGAAGTTCAAGTCACTGAAGCTGTTGTCCCTGTCATGTATTCCATTAGATGAGGGAGTGATCGAGTATCTGACCACTAGTTGCCCTCTTCTTGAAGAAATTTATCTCGGATATTGCTATGGCTTTACAACATTTTGTGTTTATAGGCATCATACTCTTCGAAAAGTTCAGATTTTTTGTAAGAGTAGACTTGAGAGAATAGATATTGAAGCTCCAAATCTTCGTTATTTTCATTTAAGGAATAACAAAGACGAAGCACCATCTATGAACATGGCTTCATGCAACAAGCTAACAACATTTTGTTACCTGGGATCTCCATTGAAAAGTTTCAGTGACTTATTATCTAACTTCCCCATCATCGAGAATTTGTCTTTAGGGCTTACATCTCCTTGCAACCACATGAACTTCTCAAATCATTCGCTGAGGAGATTTGAACTAGTTTCAAACTGTGATCTGGAAGAAATTGATATCAATACACCAAATTTACTTTTGTTCGAGTATTATGGCAAACTAGATCGCTTCATTCACACACCTTTTCACAGGGGGAAATTATCCGGGTCAAAAGGATGTATGAAATGCTATCCAGATGACGAGTCGGTTGACACTCTTTGGTTCCAAAAGTTGAGAAGATTTTTGGACAAGAGTAACGTATTCAAAGTTTTGAAGTTGTTTTTCAAACCGGTATTTCCTTTAACTCATTGGTGTTATTAAAGTAGATTATGTGTTTTTACTTGGTTCTAAGCGTTGATATAAATAATTCCAACATAAAGTTGAGGTTACCAATTGTGTTACAGGGTTCTATTGATGTTGAGGAATTAAAGGGAATCAAGTCTCCACCTTATGCTCTCGAGCATGTTGAACTAGCAGTGCGCCCCAGACGCCTATCATCGTTTCCACCTATTTTGGATGCTGTACTTTGGTGTTGTCGGCCTCAATCTCTAACTTTAAATCTATCTAAATATGCTGACAAGTGCCATGCTGTCCAGGTAAGATTTATATGTGTTTACCGTGATAAAATGTTCATTATCTTTTTATTTGATGTTCTATAGGAATGCAAAAGAGATTACTGCACTTCAACATGGTATAAATTAAATTTTTTTGTAGGCGAGATTTAAGTAGGGGTATTTATATTTTATGTTGCCATTTCTTCAGAATACATATGAGGCACTACATCAACAAGAAGATGAGGGCCACACTAATACTCGTATTCAGTTTGTGTTGTCTTACTATTGCGAAGGCAAACAACGCTTCTTCAGTGACCTGACTTCAGTGTTGAAAGCATTATCTCTTGATCAGCTAATATGCGGAATCACCTTTAAAAGGGAAAAAGGTGCAGTATTTACCTTTTTTATCAACTATTTCTACATACATGTTTATAACACTTCCATTGATTCTCATGTTAATATCCGAACAGTTGTCCCAGAAGCAGGATGATGGAGCATGCGGATATCGAGTTTTCATGGTCAGCTGGACTAAGAAATATATTTGTGATGACAGAAGTACAAAAGGTGAACAGTTAATTGGTAAAAACTAGATTTTGTGCTTTAGTGTTTTGGAGGAGTCAGGTGCAAAATTAGCGAAAATCCGAGAACCTGAACAAGTAGATCTTCTATAAATACTCTGCTTTTTTATGTTTACAGTTGTAATGTTTTGCGCGTAGCTTTTTTACTGCTTGTTACAAATCAGAAGTAAATGATCTTCGCTATGTTTGGTTCGAGAACCTTCTTTTGGATATCTTTTGTGGTTTTTGCTTCTGGTGGCCATTCATCTTTAGGTGTATGCTGCAAACAAACTACATGTTATTATGCACGTAAGAACGCCAAAACATATATATTACCCTGCTATAGAATAATGTACAACTAAACTAATATGAACAATTTGCAATAGAGTTGAAATTAAGTTGTAGACGAAGGGAGATCTCATGTTCTAAACACCTCGTTGATGCATTTGACGCCATCCGCCTTTTTGTCATCCGTCATGTATATGTGAAAATAAGCTGTTTTACGGACTGTACCACGTTATTAAAAATTTGTTGATTAGTTGGATCTGGGTTTGCGTATAAAGTCTAGATGCCTTGTCTTGTAATTTTGTTTTTTTGTGTTTTTATAAAAATGTTGCCTTTCTAAAAAAAAAAAAATTACTATGATTGAAAAGTTCTCAATTTGTGTCTTTGCTTTTCCATGTATTGAATTATTGATTAGGAGTAGTGCTTTTCTATGTATTGAATTATTGATTAACAGCTTTTAATAAGAAGACAATAGACATAGGGCTGATCATAAAACCGAGAAAACCAAGCCGAACCAACCCGACCTTTTTCGGTTCGGTTTTGATTCTAAATATTAACTGTTTTCGGTTTCGGTTCGGTTCGGTTCGACCCAAAACCGACCAACTGACCAAACCGACACAAAACCGAACCGAACCGAAAATATTCGGTTCGGTTTCGGTTCTATATGTTAGTGGGTTTCGGTTTCGGGTCGGTTCGGTTTTCGGCGGTTCGATTCGGTTTCAGGCAGCCCTATTAAAGACATATATGAATGAGTGAAAAGAAAGAGAAACCAACACAAGCATTTTCCACATTGAACTTAAAAAATAACTAGACCCATGAGGCCATGTCTTTCAACTTGAACAATTAGTGCTTCAAATCTTATTTGTTCTTTTAATCAATGTATCATGTTGTCAATGAACCTCAAGAACGATCAATGGGCATGGTACATGAGTAAATCTACGTTTTTTATTTTATTTGTTTTCTTGCGGTCAGTTTCTTTATAAACGTGTCCGGTCCCAAAAGTTATGTATGGACGGAACTAGAACACAAAGTCACCAGGTAAATTTAGAGAAAGTCAAACAAGACTGCATACATAATTTTTTAGGACCGGGTGCATTTATAAAAAAAAAAAATCAAAGTTTTGTAACAAAATTAACACTACGACACAAAATACATGCATGTCCCCAAGACCTTAGGGAACCCAATGGTTATGGAAAAAGTCTAAAAATAGTCTCGGAAATACCGGTTAAATTGTGTACATCATACATATACTAACATAACACTAGTCGATGCCTTTCAAAAAAAACAGAACACTAGTCGACTTACAAAAGGATAGCACTGTCATTTTCATACCCAAATCAACAAGAACCAAAGATGCATAAAACAATTTTTAAATAAAGAAATTAACATGGCCTAAAATGACCCAACACATATTTTCTTTCAGCACGGGTTTCATTTCCAACCTTTTTACACGACATTTTTACCCCTGTTATATTCTTGAAATTAAACAAGTCTTTTAACTTAATGACAATTTTACCCTTCTATTTTTGAATTAAATATAAAATAATCATAAAACTTACCAAAATTATTTGTATATTCCATATCGTAACTTTTGCCCTTGTTTTTCTCCAAAAGGTTTAAATTGACAGAAAAAACGCTTATTTTGTGTATCTTTTTAAGTACCGACTGACCTGCTCAGATAAAGAGCATGTATATCGATGACCTCTAGCCAAAAGTTAGGATTTAGTACAAGACCTATTTTTTCAAAAGCACTTCTTCACTAGTCAACTAGACGTTTGTCGTGAGAGTTATTTATACTACATAATAAAGTATTTGAGACCTGCTAAAAAAGTTAAGCCTTAAAATATTCTGTCAACGCACTTAGTTATTACGAAATTGTATTGGGTTTTGCTATGAAATCAATAACTTGCAACATACTCAACATAAATAAATGCAAATTTTAATGAGTATAACTATAATAGCATTAGTTACAACATTTTAAATCATTTTTGTAGACATGTTTTAAAAAGAATAATTAAAAAATACAATGTAATTTAGTATAAGAAAAAAAGACTATTTCTCCATTATTTTTTTTTTAAAACAAAATGTAAGCGATTCTTTAAATTGTAATGTAGACATCCTTTCCCCCGATAAGTTGTTACAAAAATTAAAAAATTAAACCATTATTTACCCTTTTAGATTTATATTGGCTATGTTTGGCGCAAAGCTTTTTGGAGTTTTTGGGGTGATGAGCGGTGAGAAATGAGCTTTTTGATTTTTAGTGTTCGTTTGTCATGAGAGCTGTGAGCTTTACTATTTTTTAGGAAAGCTCAATTTTTCAATGCTTCTTTATGAAGCTGTGAGCGGTGAGCAGTGAGCTGTGACTACTGCTCACAGCTCACACTACACACAGCTACTTTTGCAAACATAGCCATAAGCTTCCCCAAAACCAACAACACCGGCTCACCATAGCTTCTCACACTCACAGTCACTCACTCTCGCCTATGGCATGTGACCCATTTTAACCTATGAATTTAACAGGTATTCTTTTT
Source organism: Artemisia annua (assembly GCA_014162995.1). Classification (NCBI taxonomy): domain Eukaryota; kingdom Viridiplantae; phylum Streptophyta; class Magnoliopsida; order Asterales; family Asteraceae; genus Artemisia; species Artemisia annua. The sequence goes on from LBNU01037646.1 coordinate 152,413, forward strand.
ATATATTTTGTACTATTTTATTGCAGCTTAAGGCTCACTTACTATTGTTTTAAACTTTACATTTTGTTAATTTGTTAAACATTTGTTAATTTGTTTAAATTTTATGGTAGACCATTTTGTGATATATTTTTTATGCACGCCAACTGTTCGATGAAATGTCTCAACAAACAAAACTAGTACAAACTGAATAAAATAGAAAATATTTGTATTCGTAGATTCTGTTAGTAGCTCGTAAGTTAGATACATGGATTCTTTTTGGTTATTGATTAGAAATTTGGCATTGCGTTTGCATAACGGATTATGCATTTGCAAACGGGTTTTGAAATTAAGGAACCGCAGATACAGTAAAACCTCTATAAATTAATAGTGTTGGGACCGGGATATTTTATTAATTTAACGAGATATTATTATATCGATAAACTAATAATTTATTAATTTAAAGAGGTTTTACGTATGGTCTTTGAATTTTCAAGTTTAATATACTAGTTAGCTACAAGGTATACTCATTAGAGACGAAAAATAAATTTGAAAAACAAGTTCTAATTAACATTTTATGAATTCACGTTTTGTTGCAATACATGAAGACAACGCAACAACTCTTTAGTGCAATAAGGAGATTTTAGGATAAACTCAATATAGATTTAAAGTTCAACAAAAAACAAGTGTCTATGGATTCATTTTTTACTAAACATAAGATTTTGAAATGTATCTCTCTCTCTCACACACACATACATACATATATATGGAATTTTTCGTAATTATTAATTTATAGTTTCGTTGAGACTAGTATGTATAAACTGGGGTTTCAAAAAAATTATTATCTTATTATTTTATCGATTGGGGTCCAAATTTGCACTGGTCCCAAGTTGGGACCAGACAAATTATTAATTTTATCGAGGTTATTAATTTATCGAGTATTAATTTAAAGAGGTTTTACTGTAGTTTACTTGTTCAAACTGATTTGTCAAACTCTATTTTCCGATTATTTGTGTTCTGCAAACGCAATAATTAGATAATCTCAATCCCAGACACCACCTGTATTTCGATGTGTTTTGGTAGCTGACCATGTTTGTGCACGTGATGATGTATTATAGAGGTACGAGCCTTGACGTTGACTTGCTCTTGCTTGGCTACTGTAGTAGCTTCCATTAAAACGGAGAAATCCCTATTTAGATTACCGAGGGATGTCAGGCTTTTTTGACTCTGATGTACGTGGCCTAACCGGTATTCCGGTGGCCGTTTCTGGATTTTTCCTTGGTTATCCCAAGATGTTCACCCGACAAGGTTTAAACCCTGGTCTCTTCTATGACCTTGACGACACCTTACCACTAGGCCACATTGTAGCAGGTTTCATTGTAAATGTATATTTACAGTGCATAAATGTGTATGATTCTTTATTTTGACTGGAAGTGTTATTGTGTGAAGCTAGTTTGTTACTGCTGTAGCTTTAATTCAAGTCAATGAAACACACTTACATACATGTAAAAGAATTTACTTCAACTTTCTTTTGAAAGTATAATGCTTGGATTTTCTTTATTACTTATTCGATAGTTTGATTCATGGCTTTTACTTTCATTAGAGTCAAGCAAGAAGATGGAGAGCACAATAGATACAGTGGACCGTATTTCATTGCTTCCCGAATTTATTGTTCACAGGATACTGTCAGATCTTTTAGATTCTCCAGAAGCACTCGTTCGAATGAGTGTATTGTCTAAAGACTGGTTTGCTTTAACGGCTTCTTTTCCCATTTTAAATTTTCATAAAAAAAATATTTTGTCAGTTTTATTTGGAAGGAAAGATTTTGAATGGGATGATGATTATATGAGGGACACCTTTTTGAAGTATGTTGCATATACCACGTCCAGATTTTGCAAGCAAAACGTCAGTGCACACACACTCACCATCTTTACAGGCCCCGTGGTGCCTGCAGAAGTTGAAATTATTGAAGATTGCCTTGAATCAGTTCTCAAGAAAGGCTTGCGTGCGTTAGAGATCCGAATTAAATATGATCAGAATATGCCAATGTTACGTTTGCCTAACACACTCTTATCCGCCTATGCGTTAACATCGTTGACGATAGATCAATGTAAGTTGCCTTCGTCCTTGATGGTTGATGTTGTGAAGTTCAAGTCACTGAAGCTGTTGTCCCTGTCATTTATTCCAATAGATGAGGGAGTGATCGAGTATCTGACCACTAGTTGCCCTCTTCTTGAAGAAATTTATCTCGGATATTGCTATGGCTTTACAACATTTTGTGTTTATAGGCATCATACTCTTCGAAAAGTTCAGATTTTTTGTAAGAGTAGACTTGAGAGAATAGATATTGAAGCTCCAAATCTTCGTTATTTTCATTTAAGGAATAACAAAGACGAAGCACCATCTATGAACATGGCTTCTTGCAACAAGCTAACAACATTTTGTTACCAGGGATCTTCATTGAAAAGTTTCAGTGACTTATTATCTAACTTCCCCATCATCGAGAATTTGTCTTTAGGGCTTACATCTCCTTGCAACCACATGAAGGTGTCAAATCATTCGCTGAGGAGATTTGAACTACGTTCAAACTGTGATCTGGAAGAAATTGATATCAATACACCAAATTTACTTTTGTTCGAGTATTATGGCAAACTAGATCGCTTCATTTACATACCTTTTCACAGGAAGGAATTATCCAAGTCGAAAGGATGTATGAAATGCTACCCAGATGATGAGTCTGTTGACACTCTTTGGTTCCAGAAGTTGAGGAGATTTTTGGACAGGAGTAACATATTCAAAGTTTTGAAGTTGATTCTTGAAAAAATGGTATTCCTTTTAACTCTTTGGTGTTATTAAAGTAGATTATGTGTTTTTACTTGGTTCTAAGCATTGATATAAATAATTCCAACATAAAGTTGTGGTTACCAATTGTGTTGCAGGGTTCCATTGATGTTGAGGAATTAAAGGGAATCAAGTCGCCACCTTATGTTCTCGAGCATGTTGAACTAGCAGTGTACCCCATACGCCTATCATCATTTCCACCTATTTTGGATGCTGTACTTTGGTGTTGTCGGCCTCATTCTCTAACTTTAAATCTATCTATGTATGCTGACAAGTACCATGTTGTCCAGGTAAGATTTATATGTGGTTACTGTGATAAAATGTTCATTATCTTTTTATATGATGTACTATAGGAATGCAAAAGAGATTAGTGCACTTCAACATGGTATAAATTAATTTTTTTTTGTAGGCAAGATTTAAGTAGGGGTATTTATATTTTATGTTACCATTTTTTCAGATTACATATGAGGCACTACTTCAACAAGAAGATGAGGGCCACCCTAATACTCGTATTCAGTTTGTGTTGTCTTACTTTTGCGAAGGCAAACAACGCTTCTTCAGTGACTTGACTTTAGTGTTGAAAGCATTATCTATTGATCAGTCAATATGTGGAATCACCTTTAAAAAAGAAAAAGGTGCAGTATTTACCTTTTATATCAGCTATTTCTACATACATGTTTATAACACTTCCATTCATCCTCATGTTAATATCCGAACAGTTGTCCCAGAAGCAGGATGATGGAGCATGCGGATCTCGAGTTTTCATGGTCAGCTGGACTAAGAAATATATTTGTGATGACAGAAGTACAAAAGGTGAACAGTTAATTGGTAAAAACTAGATTTTGTGCTTTAGTGTTTTGGAGGAGTCAGGTGCAAAATTAGCGAAAATCCGAGAACCTGAACAAGTAGATCTTCTATAAATACTCGGCTTTTTTATGTTTACAGTTGTAATGTTTTGCGCGTAGCTTTTTTACTGCTTGTTACAAATCAGAAGTAAATGATCTTCGCTATGTTTGGTTCGAGAACCTTCTTTTGGATATCTTTTGTGGTTTTTGCTTCTGGTGGCCATTCATCTTTAGGTGTATGCTGCAAACAAACTACATGTTACTATGCAAGTAAGAACGCCAAAACATATATATTACCCTGCTATAGAATAATGTACAACTAAACTAATATGAACAATTTGCAATAGAGTTGAAATTAAGTTGTAGACGAAGGGAGATCTCATGTTCTAAACACCTCGTTGATGCATTTGACGCCATCCGCCTTTTTGTCATCTGTCACATATATGTGAAAATAAGCTGTTTTATGGACTGTACCACGTTATTAAAAATTTGTGGATTGGTTGGATTTGGGTTTGCGTATAAAGTCTAGTAGCATAAGCTCTGACCAGATTAACGATTGTAACTATGAGGTGAATGGACTTGTGGCCACGGAGGTTCACCTGCGCCGACTCCGGGCTATCCAAAAGGGTAGTCGCCGTGGGATTAGTCGGCTCGCAATGTCGAGTCGGAAACCCATGTTACCAAAAAAAAAAAAAAAAAAATGAATGGACTTGGTAATGCTATGGTTGAAAAGTTCTCAATTTGTGTCTTTGCTTTTCTGTGTATTGAACTATTGATTATGCATTGAGAAAAGTGTAGACCGGAACAAATGCATCTTCTCCAACAAGCCGCCATCCATACGATACGCTACCAAAGAGCTCAAATCTAACAGTTTTCTTTGGCTGACAAATAGATCGAATGCTCCCCGTTTAGAGTGGTCAAATTGGTGTAACTTTAACTTTTAGTTTTTACTTGTTTTTGTACTCTCCTTTCCTAGCTCCTNATAAATGTGCCCGGTCTCAAAAATTATGTATAGACGGAACCAGAACACAAAATCACTAACACTGCGATACAAAAATAATTTTTAGGGAAATCAAACAAGACTACATAAATAATTTTTTGGGACCGGGTGCATTTATAAAAAATCGAGGATTTGTAACAAAACTAACACTGCGATACAAAAATTCATGGATATCCCGGAACCTTACGAAAACCCATTGGTTATGAAAAAAAAGTCTAATAATGGTCTCTGAAATACCGGTTAAATTGTGTACATCATACCCAAGTAACCTGAACAAGAATCATTCTTCATTTACCTTTTTACAAAAAGAACTTGTATTTGTTGAAGTTACCAAATATCATCTTGTCACTATACTGATTCCGCCCCCACATACAAACATAACCGTAGTCGACTTACAAAACGATAGCACTGTCATTTTCATATCCAAATCAACAAGAACCAAAGATGCATAAAGCAATATTTATATAAAGAAATTAACATGGCCTAAAATGACCCAACACGTATTTTTTTTCCGCACGGGTTTCATTTCCAACCTTTCTACATGACATTTTTACCCCTGTTATCTTCTTGAAATTAAACAAGTCTTTTAACTAAATGCAATTTTACCCTTCTATTTTCGAATTAAATATAAAATAATCATAAAACTTACCAAAATTATTTGTATATTCCATATGGTAACTTTTGCCCTTGATTTCTTTCTCCAAAAGGTTTAAATTGATGGAAAAAAAAAACGTTTATTTGATGCATATTTTTGAGTGCCGACTGCCGACTGACCTAGTTCAGACAATGAGCATTTATTCAAAACCACTTCTTCACTGTTCAACTAAACATTTGCCATGAGAGTTATTTATACTACATAATAAAGTATTTGGGACCTGCTAAAAAGTAAGTCTTAAAATATTTCGCCAACACACTTATTATGAAATTATATTGGTTTTCATATGAAATCAATAGCTTGCAACATACTCATCATAAATAAATGCAAAGTTTAATAAGTATAACTATAATAACATTAGTTACAACATTTTAAATCACTTTTGTACATGTTTTAAAAAAGTTAATTAGAAAATAAATAAATAAATAAATAAAAGGTCTATGACCATAACCACTTATTTACTTTTCAACTCTTCTAATAAAAAATTACCAAAATTATTTGTATATTCCATATCGTAACTTTTGCCCTTGTTTTTTTCTCCAAAATGTTTAAATTACCTGAAAAACGCTTATCTCGTGTATTTTTTTTAGTGCCGACTGACCTATCTCAGACAACGAGCATTTATTTTGGTGACCTTTAGCCAAAAGTTAGGATAAATATAAGACCTATTTTTTCAAAAGCACTTCTTCACTGGTCAACTAAACGGTCGTGAGAGTTATTTATACTAAATAATAAAACATTTGGAACATGCTAAAAAAATTAAAATATTCTGCCAACACATTTACTTGTTATGAAATTGTATTGGTTTTTGCTATAAATCAATAACTTGCAACATGATCATCATAAATAAATGCAAATTTTAATGAGCATAACTATAATAGCATTAGTTACAACTTTTTAAGTCACTTTTGTAGACATGTTTGAAAGAAATTAATTAAAAAATACAATGTAATCTAGCATTAAAATAATAATAATAATAATAATAATAATAATAATAATAATAATATGTAACCATAACCACCTGTTTACTTTTCAACTCTTTTAATAAATATATTTAAAACACCTCTAAAATAAAAAATACATATTATTACACATATTGACAAACTAATAAAACACGCAAAACTTTATACAATTCATGTGCAAATAAGTTGATGATACATATAGTTTATAAACCGGACCGGGCCAATGGATTCAACCGGTTTAACTGGGAACCGGAGTCTTCAAGGTTCGGCTAGCCAATAAAACCCGTCTGAAAACGAACCTTGAGAAGACCGTCGGTACTAGTAAAAATGGGTGAACCGAGCTGGACCGAGATCATTTTCTTCTTGTATTCCTCAAATTAATAAGCTCGTCATCATTATTTTGCGGGTGTCTTAACGTTAATCACAAGATACCCGACACCGCAACGCATAAATACAATCATAGTTTATTCAAATTAAACAAATACTATCTTTTAACCCAATGACATTTTTACCCTCTTATCTTGTGCATAAAAATATAAAATCAATCAATCATCATAAAACTTAACAAAATGTTATTACTATATGATTATTAGACCCCATTATCAAAATTTGGTACTTGAATATCCCTACAAATTCGCACTTTCTTGATTCTTTCAAAAGTTAGTCAATTCTCTTCATTATAATTTCATATCAATATTGTTTTATTTTTATTTTTATTTTTTATTTTTTTTTACATAGATAGATCATATTATTGTGTTATGAATTATGGTTTGTTTGTTTCATTTAAGGTTACTGTAAGTTGATTGTAGTATCTTTGTTTTTCTCATTTTCAGGTTTTTTTTTTTTTTTTTTTTTTTTTTTTTTTTTTTTTTTTTTTTTTTTTTTTTTTTTTTTGTTTTTTTTTTTTTTTTTTTTTTTTTTTTTTTTTTTTTTTTTTTTTTTTTTTTTTTTTTTTTTTTTTTTTTTTTTTTTTTTTTTTTTTTTTTTTTTTTTTTGTGTGTGTGTGTGTGTGATGAATTGATGATATTAATATTAATTTAAGGTTACTTGTTACTAAATTTTGGTATATACTGTAAAATGTATAAGATTGACTTAGGGGGTGTTTTTTTCGGCTTATATAGCCGGCTTATGGCTTATTTGGTTTTGAGCTTATGTTTCGATTTTGACACTATATAAGGTGAAAAGTTTAAAAAATAAGCCATAAAAAGTGAGCTTATCAAACATAAGCCCAAAACCAAATAAGCCATAAGCCGACCATATAAGCCAAAACAAACACCCCCTTACTGTGATAAATTTCATTGTATTGTTTGGAAAGCGCCTTGCTGAGAGGGTGTTTGGGATTTGTTATTTGTTCTGATTATATGCAGGTGTAGATAAGCAGTTTAGAATATAGTTTTTGAATATTTTTATGCTGTAAAAAAATAGAATAAGAATGGAATTAAGAATAGTATGTGGTAATTTGTTAGGAAGATTCGGTCAAATCCTGTTTTAAAAAGGGGTTTTAGGCTAAGATATGAGGGTGAAAAAAGAAATTTAGTTTCATCTCAAATAAGCTCTTTAAAACAATCATGTTCCAATCTACTTATTTTGGGCAAAATAAGCAGATAAGTATCTTTATCCAAACACCCAAAACCACTTTAAGAAATAGCAGACAGGAAATAAGCGTCACAGATACCCTCTTATGGTGGTTCCGTATGGAAGATGTTTAATTAGTAAACGTATGAGGTTTTCCTTGTTTAGGTTACCAGATGTACACGGCCTAGCCGGGCTATCCCCGACCCTTCATAGGGAAGAGGTTTGAGTTTGTCAAATAGAAGATAATGTTGTTAAATTTGTATTTTAGTATAACGCTGCAACGGAATTGTTAACTTAGCGTACTTTAGGATGATTTTTACACATTAGGCTCCAGGGTATATAGTTTAGAGCGGTAACTTATCTATTCGAAACTCGCTCTTATCTATTCTGTGACATATATACAACTCTCAGAGTCTCAGACCAAGTGCGGAAGAACTTAAAAAGTTACTCCGTACTTATTATTTTAATCATTTCTAAGGGAATTTGGATTCAATAAAAAGTTACTGAAATGTGCGAAAAGAATATCTGTTTGAATGTATCAGTACAAAATGGATGTGTATATTACTGCAATTTTCATAGTATAGTAGGACTTTAGGAGTATGTATTATTTGAACTTTTCCGTAGGCACATACACTTGCATTTAGGTGTTATCTTAATTAGGTATTTTTTTTTTTTTTTTTTTTTTTTTTATCCTGGTAAATATGTTTTTCAATCATTTCCTTTAAGCATAAGACTATTAAGGACTGGCAATGATCATAATGATGTAAGCCCTAAAGTGACATTGTTTTGAATCAGAAGTAAAATACACTCCCGTTATGATCTATAAGTCTTATACATTACATGACTTCTTGTTAATTTATGTCAACTAAGTAATGCATTATATATTGCAACATGTACTTTACGAAGTACCACTTTGTTTTCACAAAAAAAATGTAGCGACTTGCTCATTAATGTTTAAATGATCTGGTAGGTACAGGAAATGGATTGAATTGACAAAATATTGTCTAATTCAGTCTACGTAAACTTGATGGCTTGTACTACAGAAGTTGTGTTTAAAGTCCGCTATAGTGCAGGGACTAGCATGTCTCATCCCAGTTTATGCCCCAACAAGTCAAATTTCTTGGTTGTATCTAAACATGGTTTGGGTTATAGAAGCGATAAAGGGTATAAATCCACACAAGTAAAAACTTTAAAGCACAAAAATTACAAGAAGATCTCTGCATTTCATAATGATCGCTTTAGCTCTTTGAGCTGTAAATGTCGACAAAGTGACACTGTTGCTGATCCGGTTAATGAAAAGAGAGTTCCTTTTCTTGATGGCGATTTGTCTTTGAATGGTAATGGAGCATATAGCAGTAAATTGCAAAGTGGTGGTATAGATTCCTTAGAGGAGGAAGCATGGGACTTGTTACGAGCATCCATGGTGTATTATTGTGATACTCCAGTCGGAACCATTGCTGCTAATGATCCAAATGACTCTAGCATTCTTAACTATGATCAAGTTTTTATTCGTGATTTCATACCATCTGGGATAGCTTTTCTTTTAAAAGGAGAGTATGATATCGTGCGCAACTTCATCTTACACACCCTTCAGTTGCAGGTGATTTAGTACACTTAAACTATACTTTTTGCTTGTTATTGTACATTTAAAATTAACCTTATTAATGTATGACTCTTTGTACAAATAGAGTTGGGAGAAAACCATGGATTGCCATAGTCCTGGTCAAGGATTGATGCCTGCAAGCTTTAAGGTGCGTACTGTTCCGCTTGATGGTGATGATGGTGCAACTGAAGATATATTGGATCCCGACTTTGGTGAGGCTGCCATTGGTCGGGTGGCACCAGTTGACTCTGGTGAGTAAACTAAACTTATTTATATAGCTAGATACTTCTATCCTTATTAGCTATAAAGGGGTAATCTTTAACGGGTCAAATCGGTCGAAAGTCATACGAAGTGTTTTCAAATGTGTAAAACCTCCTAAATCGCTTGTTTTAAAGAAGGGTAAATTACTCTCGTAAAAATTTAGTCCTTATAATCACATTTAACATATTAATTATTGAAAACTTACCCATTTTGACCCGACCAACTTCCCAACCCTCCATTTATCACCTCTTTTTGTTAATTACCTGCATAGTGTATTAGTGTGCATCCCTTGTAGTCACTCTGTGATTGCTTGACGTTAGACAATGTTTAATTCAGGGTTATGGTGGATCATATTGTTGCGGGCATATGGGAAATGTACTGGGGACCTTTCTGTTCAAGAAAGAGTGGACGTGCAAACTGGAATTAAGATGATTCTGAAATTGTGTCTCGCTGATGGTTTTGACATGTTTCCAACGTTACTGGTGACCGATGGTTCTTGCATGATAGACAGACGTATGGGAATACATGGACATCCTTTAGAAATTCAGGCATTATTCTATTCCGCCTTACTTTCTGCTAGGGACATGCTTACCCGTGAAGAGGCATCAGCTGATCTTACTACTGCCCTTAATAACCGTCTTGTTGCATTATCGTTCCATGTGAGAGAATATTACTGGGTTGATATGAGAAAACTTAATGAAATCTACCGTTACAAGACGGAGGAATATTCATATGATGCAGTTAATAAATTCAACATATATCCTGATCAAATCCCTCCATGGTTAGTGCAATGGATGCCTAATAAAGGAGGTTATATGATCGGGAACTTGCAACCAGCTCATATGGACTTCCGTTTCTTTTCCCTCGGAAACTTGTGGTCAATAGTAAGCAGTCTTGCAACAGATCACCAATCACATGCTATATTGGATCTTTATGAAGCTAAATGGGCGGATCTTGTTGGTGATATGCCATTAAAGATATGTTATCCTGCTCTTGAAGGTCAAGAATGGAAAATTATTACAGGCAGTGATCCCAAAAACACGTAAGGAACTTGACTTGTTGTTAGTTATGATTTCATTGATTTTAAAATCTGATATATTTTTTTGATGCCGTTGGTTTTATTATGTAGGCCTTGGTCTTACCATAATGGAGGCTCATGGCCAACTTTACTCTGGCAGGTTAGTTTCATGTTTAACTTGTACTATTCTTTTGCTTCTTCTTTTATGCCACACCGGTTAGGCATTAGCAGCCAGAGTATATATATACTGGTTCACCATTTAGATTATGCGAGAATAAAGGATGTTTTGAACCGCTAAATACTAAAGTTATTATCATATCTTTAACAGTTCAAATGGGTTGAAAGTCATAAAAAGTGTTTTCAAATGCGCAAAACTTCCTAAAATCGCTTTTTTTTTTTTTTTGGTACTGTATTGAAAAATTATATAGCAGTTCACGGGCGTTTTGACTTGCATTAAAAATTACCCATTTTGATCCGACCCAACTTGCCCAACCCCCTTTTTTTTCATCTACATAATGAGCATCCCTTGTAGCTACTTTATGATTGCTTCGTCTTAGACAATTATTATATCAGGGTTATGGTGGATCATACTGTTGCGGGCATATGGGAAATGTACTGGGGACCTTTCTGTTCAAGAAAGAGTGGACGTGCAAACTGGAATTAAGATGATTCTGAAACTATGTCTCGCTGATGGTTTTGACATGTTTCCAACGTTACTGGTGACTGATGGTTCTTGCATGATAGACAGACGTATGGGAATACATGGACATCCTTTAGAAATTCAGGCATTATTCTATTCCGCCTTACTTTCTGCTAGGGACATGCTTACCCGTGAAGAGGCATCAGCTGATCTTACTACTGCCCTTAATAACCGTCTTGTTGCATTATCGTTCCATGTGAGAGAATATTACTGGGTTGATATGAGAAAACTTAATGAAATCTACCGTTACAAGACGGAGGAATATTCATATGATGCAGTTAATAAATTCAACATATATCCTGATCAAATCCCTCCATGGTTAGTGCAATGGATGCCTAATAAAGGAGGTTATATGATCGGGAACTTGCAGCCAGCTCATATGGACTTCCGTTTCTTTTCCCTCGGAAACTTGTGGTCAATAGTAAGCAGTCTTGCAACAGATCACCAATCACATGCTATATTGGATCTTTATGAAGCTAAATGGGCGGATCTTGTTGGTGATATGCCATTAAAGATATGTTATCCTGCTCTTGAAGGTCAAGAATGGAAAATTATTACAGGCAGTGATCCCAAAAACACGTAAGGAACTTGACTTGTTGTTAGTTATGATTTCATTGATTTTAAAATCTGATATATGTTTTGATGCCGTTGGTTTTATTATGTAGGCCTTGGTCTTACCACAATGGAGGCTCGTGGCCAACTTTACTCTGGCAGGTTAGTTTCATGTTTAACTTGTATTCTTTTGCTTCTTCTTTTATGCCACACTTCAACTTTACATAATTCTATCGATAAACCGTTAGGCATTATCAGCCATACTGGTTCACCATTTAGTTTATGTGAGAATAAAGGATTTTTTGAACCGCTAAATATCAATGCAAAGAAACAAGGACTGCCTTTCGGTTTTTGTCCAAATCATGAAGCATATATATTGATCAGAAAAAAATAAAATCTTTTGATTCGATATTGGCATCCCAAATGATAAGAATGCAATGTTTGAAATGTCACATCATTTATTAGATTGTTTGACTATATGCTGATGGTTTAACACCTTTCAATAAGAGTAATAAATGAATCTGGTAGATACAAATCAGTACTATCTGTCTGTTTGCTATGATGATATGGACATATATACTAGTTTGGTGTCTTTACAAAAGATAAATTTACATGTTTAATGGATTGTGGAAGTATTTTTGAACCACCATATAAATTTATTGTTTCCTTATAGAGTTATAGAGGGGGGCTATGCGGTTAAACAGATCGAGTAATGAGTCATAATGGATCATTACTGGTGGATTGACTGGTCACAAATAAATCATTACCAAGATAATGACCAAATTTTCTATAAATTGAAACAATCTAGAAGGTTGTAAGCATCTAAATGCTCGTTAGGCTACTTCAACCTGATTAACCTATTTTCTTTATAGTAAATTGTTTAATCGCTTTACCAATTATCATAAAATAAAAAGTGCAACCTGAATTAACCTGGGTTCATATAAATGACTTGAAATCGTGGCCTCTATTCTAATATTAAATGGATTGGTAACTTCTTTCTTCGCGCTTTTATTCAGCTCACAGTGGCAAGCATAAAGATGGGAAGACCTGAAATAGCTGCAAACGCCGTGAAAGTTGCTGAAAGACGCTTAGCAAGAGACAAATGGCCCGAGTATTATGATACCAAAAGTGCAAGATTCATCGGTAAACAAGCACGCCTCTTTCAAACATGGTCTATTGCAGGTTATGTGGTCGCAAAACAACTACTCGCCAATCCAGAAGCTGCCAAAATCTTAGTGAACATCGAGGATACGGAACTACTTAATGCTTTTTCTTGCATGCTTAGTACCAATCCAAAGAGAAAACGATCACGCAAAGGTATCAATCAGAGCTTTATTATCTAAATTTTCACTTGGGTCAAATATAATTAAAACGACAATCATTTGGGTTGAATTATAGTGCTGAACTTTAAACTTACAGCGCATTTTTAGTTAATGAGTGTATTTAAGTATGTTTATCGCATAACAAGGTGGATGAGGGGAGTTAATGGATCTTTATATGTAGTATGCATGTACATATATATTGAGCACTTTAGACAACTATATACTGTAAAATGATGCTATGAAATAAAGTCATCTATGTAAATCTTTGCATCTTACAGCATAGGGTCCACATGAATCTTTCTTAAAACATGTTGATATGGAAATCACTGTCACTGTATATTTTTGTAAGTTTTAGAGTGCTAGGTGTGAGATGTTATTCGCCAAATTATTGGTGTATCACGTCAGAATAACATTCATATAGCACACCATAAAAAGTCCCACATTACGTTAAAAAAATAAAAAATTCAAAACACCACACGCACAAACTGGCAGTTATATCCGCAGCGCGGTGCCTATAACGCACCCAACGATGAAGTATGGCGCCGTTATAGGCGCTAAATTGTGCCTATAACATGCTGCACCGAGCACTCTTATATCTACTTGAAAATAAAGTTTTGCTAACTTTTCCATAACAAATAATGAACACCAAACCTTTAGTTGTTACCATCACCTTCCAAGTTCATCAAGTGTCGTCCTTAGAGCATTGGGTATAGTAACGAGCCAAGCTCGCCAATCTCACGTGGTCGTCGCCGTTCAGCTCGCCACTGCACTCCTTGGTGCTTCGCTATTTCACTCACCACTCGAGTAGCTTACGCCAAATTGGACAAAGTGTTTAATATTTTTAACTTTTTAATCTATTAAATGTGGGTTTGGGTTTATGTTGTGTTTTTTGGTGTGTGTTTTAGTAAAGAAGAGTAGGTGGGTTTTTTTTTTTTTTTTTTTTTTTTTTTTTTTTTTTTTTTTTTTTTTTTTTTTTTTTTTAGCCTTTTACCTATATATAAAATTTTTAATTTATACCTTAAACATTTAAAAAGTTTTTTTTAAGCAGGCTAAAGTTTATATAATGTATTTTTACTTTTTTTAGATTTATATAATTTGTATTTTTATTTTAATGAGTGAAAAATTAGTTGATTTGTAAAAGATAAAATAAAATAAAATGGTGGGTCTAAAATGTAGGGTTTTGACTTAAATTACGCTGGGATGTGCTTTTGGGAGTGTAAGTGAGATGCAAGTAAAAAGAGGAAGAATTGAGGTGGAGTTTTAGCTTGTGTTATTGCACACTCTTATAATAATGTAATCCCTTCCAAGTTCATCAAGTTTTGTTCTTATAATAATTGCTCAAATATTTGGAAATGCGCTTGGTCCAAAAAAATGTGTATATTCTTATTTAGTTTTGTAAATACATCTCGTCAGTTTTAGTTTTAGTTTTGGCCTTGATTACGAAAGTAAGAATGATTAGACTGGAAATGATGTAGCGCTGATGTAAAAATAGCCAACATAGCTGGCATTAGCTCCCGTCTTAAGGATTTTTGAATGTAGAAGATATATTTAATGCAAAACTGTAAATGAATTGAATGGTACAAATTAACCTGCATAGTTTTATGATTTATCGCCACTTTTGCTAAAGAAATAAATGAAGATCGGTAGTGTAAGTGTGATGGGTCATCATCATCCATCATGCATAAAATAAGGTACAAGTACTTTCTGCACCTTCCATATTCATGCCCCACAAATATCATCTTTGTTTTTGTAATCATGACAAATTGATTTTTGTTTGATGAACTTAATCATATCTGCTGGTACCTGTTTTTCAATCATATAAACTCGTTTATTAGATCCCAAACTCAGATTTATTCTTGGATCTCCACATAGGCGTGTCTTGAACTCGAACCCGATTAAGATTATTCGGGTTAGGTTAATCTAGCCTGTTAGAAATCTTGTTTATATTCTGGTCAGGTTAATCTAACCTGTTAGAAATCTTGTTTATATTAGTGACGAGTTACATGAATGATGAGAAAGAATAATATCCAAATTGTGAACTTTTTATATTAGTTGCCTATGCTATAGGTTTTAAACTTTAGCGGTACGTTGGTTCCCACGTTATTTCTAAAACATGTTCAGCTTTAATTCAAACAAGTCCATATTATTGGTTCACTCGTATTCAACCATCTTTAATACAAATTTAATACGAATACGATGTTTTAGGACCAAAAAAAATCTTTTACTATTTCAATCCTTAAAATCGTATTTACTTAGTACTCCGTATTCGAGTATGGAAACTCTAAAACAAATGAAAGTACATGAATAATGCCTACTAGTATTAGTGTGGAGGGCGTGCGTTGCGGAAAAGGGAGCCGCACCCCTAATGCTGCGCGGGAACATTGCATACACCGCCTCCTGCTGTCGTGCATAGCGAGAAACGCTTTTACGATTCCTTCACAGCAAACTTCTCTCACAACAAAATTTGCTACATCAAAAAGAGAGAAAATGATTTTATTTATTTATTTTTTTTTTGGTTAAATATTTATGTGTAGGATGTGTTTGTTGTCGTATTTTCAATAATGAAGAATAAGGAAAAAAAATTTAGATGAACAGAGAAAATGGTGTAAGGTCGAGGAAAAGAAAAGAAAATGAGAGAAAATTTGATATAAAGATTGGTGACGTGTAAATAATGTGGCTGAGGAAAATCACGCATCACAGCCTCTGCTGTAGAGTTCTTTTCCACATCTACACAAAATTAAAATCATTTTTTTTTCTTCACCTTTATTTAATCTCACTAAAACTCTTGCAACATTTTTTCCTCTTCTCACTCAACTTTTTAGTCCCTTAATATTATTAAAAATACACACAAACACATTATATCCTTTTCCTTTGATCGACATACCAATGCCGATATAAAGGGAGCTTTTTTGGGCAAGGGGAAGGGCGGGACAGTTTCCCTAGCTTGTCAAACTATGCCGAGATTCTCCTCGTAACAAGCAACTTTAGGTTTAATTTCATACTCCAGCTTCTATGCCACTCTGGGGGTGTTAAAAATAGGTCTAAACAATGTTTTTCATATAGTATTCGAACACATTAACCGTCAATGTATGTACTTATCTACATTATAATGATATTTATTTTTATGTGAAAATGAATAGTATACCCATTTACGGAACATTTTTCATAAAGTACCAAGAAATTTTTTGATTCGCTAAACAACCAATTTTACTCGCAAATGTGTGAGATATTTGATGCTTGTTGATTTTTTTCTTAAAAAAATAAAAGTAAAAAATAAATGAAAAATAAAAATATAGCCATTAAACAAAACTTAAATTTCTTCACAATCTTGTTTAAGTGCATGAACTAAAAAGAGTTCCACAGAAAAATTTAAAATTTGTTACAGTCTGCACATTTTGATAATGTATCACATAAAAACTCTGACACTTTCACATTTAAGGGTATAAGTAAGACACATACCAACACATGCATCTGAAATTTTATACTTGTAACAGTTAGTAAATAACTTTAGTTCACGTACTCAAATGGTACTTTAAAAGAGTCTTCTTTTTAATTTATTTAATAGCATGTATCCTTCTAAAAATATCGCAAGATGTGAAACTTCACATAATTCTTGCTCACACTCAAGTGCAACTATCTCACACTTACTGTTGTTAAAATTGTTTCAAAAATTCTTACAAGTTTGGTAAAAATAACTAGACTACATGCGTAAAATTAGTATTTTAGTAAATTCAAATTCTTTCGTGTTTTGTAGATAACTATTGATAAAATAGAATTCTAATTCTCATATTAAGATTAACATGACTTGTCATATTGTCTCCTGTGAGACTAGCCATATTAAGGCATGCTTCACGCGTCAACTCCCACTTCCACAATCCACGCATCAACCCTATCACACCACACCCTCCTTTCACGCATTGAGGGCAATTTTTGGAGATGGTTTGGTCATAGGGATAACTGGACAAATTTTTTATGTGGTGTGCGTGTGAGTGGTAATGTGGTGTACTTTGTGTTTAAGTGAATTATGTTTATATGGTTGGTTTGGTGATTACTGCTACGACTGTTTGATGGTTTTGATTAAAAGGTAAATGCTGGTATGAAGTTGAGATGACGATAACAAGTTCGATCACCGTTAAAAATTAACCTATATATATATATATATATNCACCATCTTAAATACAAATTTAATACGAATACGATGTTTTTGGACCTCAAAAATCTTTTACTATTTCACTCCTTAAAAGTTCGTATTTACTTTGTATACGAGTATGGAAACTCTAAAACAAATGAAAGTACATGAATAATGCCTACTAGTATTAGTGTGGAGGGTGTGCGTTGCGGAAAAGGGAGCCGCACACCTAATGCTATGCGGGAACATTGCAAACACCGCCTCCTGCATAGTGAGAAACGCTTTTTCGATTCCTTTACAGAAAACTTCTCTCACAACAAAAAGTGTTACATCAAGAAGAGAGAAAATGATTTTATTTTATTTTTTAAAGTTTTTTCCGTATATGTTATATGTAGGACGTGTTTGTTGTAGTATTTTCAATAATGAAGAATAAGGGAAAAAATAATATGTGAAGAGAGAAATTGGTGTAAAGGTTGAGGAAAAGAGGAGAAAATGAGAAAAAAATTTATATAAAGGCCGGTGACATGTAAATGATGTTACCGAGGAAAATCACTCGTCACAACCTCTCTTGTAAAGTTCCTTTCCGCATCTACACAAAATATCAATTTTTTGTTCGCCTATTTATATCACTAAAACTCTTGCTACATTTTTTCTCCCCTTCACTTAACTTTTTCGTCACTTAATATTATTAAAAATACACACAACACAAACAAACACATTATGTCCCTTTCCTTTGATCGACAAACAAATGCCGATAAAGGGAGCTTTTTTCGGCAAGGAGAGGGGAACTGCCCTAGCTTGTTAAACTATGTCGAGATCCTCCTCGTAACAACTACATGCAACTTTAGGTTTAATTTATGCATATTCCAGCTTCTCTGTCACTTTTGGTGTGTTTAAAAGTAGGTCTAAACAATGTTTTTCGTATAGTATTCGAACACATAACAGTCAATGTTTGTAGTTCTCTACGTTAGAGCATCTACAATGGTAACAAGTTATCAAAAGCTTTTTAAATTGATTGCATTTAATGCATTTAATGCTAACTCATTAATGACCAAAGGGTTTTTGCAAAAGCTTTGAATCTACCAAGTCTTTGGTACCCAATAGCTTTTTACAATAAATAAAATTCATCAAAAACTTTTCACCAAGTCTTTAGTTTAATGGAAAAACCTTTTTGAAAAACTTGTTAAAATAGTAAAAAGCTATTCTAAAAACAACCATTGCAGTTGCTCTTGTAATGATATTTATTTAATGTGAAAAATGAAGAGTATACCCATTTACGAAACATTTTTCATAAAGTACCAAGAAAATTTTTGATTTGCTAAACATCCTATTTTACTCGCAAATGTGTGAGATATTTGATGCTTATTGATTTATATTTTTACTTTTTATTTTTAAAAGAAAAAGGAAAAAAAAGTTTAGGCCATTAAATAACAGCTAAATTTCTTCACAATCTTATTTAAGTGCATGAACTAAAAAGGGTCCATAAAAACTTTCAAAAGGTTTTACACTATGCACATTTTGATGGTGTATCGTATAACATCATCTGAAATTTTATAACAGTTAGTGAAACAACTTTTAGTTCACATACTTAAACGTCACTTTATAAAAAGGCCTATTTTTATTTAATTGCATATATCTATCTAAAAATATCACAAGATATGAAACTTGTCACTTAACTCTTGCTATCTCACACTTATTGTTGTTAAAATTGGTGCTAAAATTCTTACAAGTTTGGTAAAAATAACTCGAGTATATGTGTAAAATTAGTATTTTAGTAAATTCAAAATTCTTCTTGTTTTGTAGATAACTTTTGATAGAATAGAATTCGGATTTTTTCATATTAACGTTAACATGACGAGTCATATTGTTTCCTGTGAGATTAGCAGTATTAAGGCATGCTTCACTCGTCAACCCTATTACATCCACCCTCCTTTCACGCGTTGAGGGCAATTTTTGGAGGTGGTTTGGTCGTCGGAATGACCAGAATTTTTATTTTTATTTTTATTTTATTTTTTTATTTATTTATTTTTTTTTTTTTGATGTGGTGTATGTGTGAGTGGTAATGTGATGTAATTTGTGTTTAATTAAGTGAGTTATATTTGTGTAGTTGG
The DNA here is from genome assembly GCA_014162995.1 of Artemisia annua. NCBI lineage: Eukaryota > Viridiplantae > Streptophyta > Magnoliopsida > Asterales > Asteraceae > Artemisia > Artemisia annua. The sequence goes on from LBNU01037646.1 coordinate 171,963, forward strand.
TGTGATGGTTGCTACTATGACTGTTTGATTGTTTTGATTAAAATTAAATGCTGATGTAAGTTTAGTCACTATTAAGGGAAGAAAGAAAAAAATAAAAATAAAAATAAAATAAAATAAAATAAAAATCTTGTTGTGAACAAGAATTGAGGAAATGAATATTCTTCTTATTGATTATTAACTATGAGATTTACATAGAGTATATATAGACAAACATTAGGGTAAAAACCCTAATAGCTAATTGGGCCGTGGGCCTCTATATGGACATCCACTAATAATTATCCATAACACTCCCTCTTAGATGTCCATATTGTTAATACGCTTAGGAAATGCTGCCTCATTAAAAACCTTGTCAGGAAAACCCAGTGGGACAAAACCATGACTAAGGGAAAAAGAGTGCAGCGCGTATTATCTCCCTCTGATAACTACATCACTTGACATAGGTCCACGAAATAATCACTTGAACGATAAGCGTCTTGTCGCCTTTGATGTAACATTTCTTGAATATGGCAAAGCATGCTATATTATCTACATGCAACAGTTGGTATCTCCTTCCCAGAATTTATGTATGATTTGA